>JBAGKK010510631.1:0-33269 GCA_037177015.1 Euceroptres primus | reverse complement strand
GGTTGAAGAAAAACTGATCATGCTTCCCATTGTTTCCTGGGGTTTTTATACCTATTAGCTACATTAGTTGGATAGAGCGCGACAATTCCTTTGTCTCTATCCCACATTTAAAAGCATAGGGACTCACTGAGGAAGTCCGACCCAGATCACTTTGAAATATGAAAAGTGGAGATTATTGTAGGTGGTTTGTGACAGGTCTTCAAACTCTTTCCCGTGTTTCTGGTAAATATTTTGGGTTTTAAAAGCGCGGTGAATCATTTCGTTAGAGGTGCACCGAGATCGTTTAGAAAGATGCAAGGTGGAGATTACTGTGAGTACAGTGCAATGGCATTTTCGTCTTCCTCCCATATCTATGTTTGGTTTCTTGTACTTAAAAGGTGGTGACTTGTTTATAAAGGAGTGCGCCGAGATCCTTTTTTATCTCGTTTGCGTTTTCCCTAATTGCGTTGAAACGAAGGTTCCAAACGCCGATAACATGCTTGTGGCAGGCTAGTTGCAGATCCGAGAGAAGATTAGTGTACGTCATTCTCATATTACCTTCAATAACATAATTTGATAATAAGGTTTTCCTCATGTAATTTGTATGTAAACAATAAGTTTACCATACTCTGGATTTGGATATTCTTAATAATCATATTCACTATATTTATTAAATAACGTCATGGGACGTGACAAGTTGATAAAAAGTGGAAAATTTTAGAAAGAACTGCAACTTTGTAGAATTATTCTAAGAGAATATTATTATAAATAATAATGAATTGTTTAAAAAACCATTTCTATTAATTTTAATTGATTATTGCCTCGCTCTAACTGAAAAGTTGAAAACAAGTTGGAAAATTCAGAAAAAACCGCGACTTTCTAACTCTATTCTAAGAGAAAATTGCTGTTAACAATAATAAGTTGTTCAAATAATTTATGTAAACATCTAATTATCAGTAGAAAGTAATATTTTATGTATTAGAAATAACTTTTACTAAAAAAACCTCAAAAAATAACAATCAGCGCCAAAAACTTACAAAACACAATTTTTCACTTATGAGGTTTCTTTGGGTACCTATAAAACAGAATTTTGAGGGTGATATTTAAAAAGTAATTTTTGATTCGTTTTTTACGGCTAATTGTGAAGAGAAATGTGGAGTTTCAACTCGATTCACCTAATATTGACGATTCTGAATAAAATTTATAAAAACGTCTTTTTTCTTATGGGAAATACGTGTTAAACTTCATGGGGCTTGTGGAACCTCTAAATATCATTTTTAAAAAAACGCATTTTTTATAGATGCGAACAAATTTGGATGGGATATGCATGAAAATTCGAAAAAAAATTTCCAATATATTTTTAGACCACCCTAAAGTAGATGCATATAATTTAAATTGTTTTTAAATCCTACAAAATTGGGTAATTGATGGGTAACATATGCAGAAAATTCGACTCAAAATAACCATTTTGCCAAACAAATGCCCTTTTGCAGCGTCATCCGGTAAGAAAATTCCGGAACCACCCCAGCAATGCGAGGCAGTGACGGCTGATTGAAAAGTTAGTGCGTCCCCAATCTAGAAGATGAGTCCTCGGAATGAAATCAGGGTGTCGAAAAGGGGGTGGCCGGACTGGGGAGTTCAGATCCGTTGCGGCGTTTTTCTGTCGGTCCATTAGACAGTATTGGGGTTGACTTCCGTGGGGGTGAAATTTAAGTTACGCTCGATCGTTCCGATTCAACACGCCACTTGATTACATTAAAAATTCCTTTTTCTCAAATTCCTTCGCTGTTTTATAAACCCACTAAATTAAACTTAAATCATTTCTTCATCTTTAAGTCCGGTTCATATAGATAATTTTTTTTCGAAAATTAGACACATACTTGGTACCTCCATGCTATAGATTGTGTTAATGTTCCTGTGGCTCAAGTTGGAATTTAAGATCCCAAAGATTGCGTGGTGAAAATTTGAGATTTTTCCTGAAAATCGGATTCTGTCCAGGATTTGAATTTGAGATAGAAAATTTCGGATCCCAGCATCCAACAATCAAATTAATTTAAAATTGAACTCATTCGACGGGAAATTTCATAAGTTCACCAATTTTCAAAGATAGATTTCAATATAGTCGTTGAGTTTGTGGCTTTGGGGTCAGTAAATGATGAAACAGTTAATTTACGACGAAAGTTACAATCGATTTTAAACACAATAAAATATGAATCTATTTTTAAATGAAATGGAACATTTGATTTTTTAAATTGAATTAATTTAAAACAATTTTTAATCAATATTTCAAAGCTAATTTGTAATTGCTTGGCAATTAAATGATCTGTTAATTTAAATTTTCACTCTGACTCGAGTACAATGAGTTTTCATGCAACGTTAGCAGGTAATCCGCGTGGATTGAAACTGAAAAAAGCCTCAATTAGTAAATAATTGTAAATCTCGTCTCTGGATCAATTAGTGCATAATTGCAAGGTGCATTGCAGTAAATTGGGTGTCGTTTTGGTCCACTATCCTGAATCCACTAATTGGACCTCTTAATCCGATTTGTTAAATGCACTGCGGCTGAGTTGCGTTCTGATTTTTCTCCGTTTTTCTTTTAATGCTTCTCGTTTCGCTTCTGTGTTCGAGGCATCATGTAAAAATGTCGTTAATGCGATCGACCTTTTTTCTTTTGCTTTGCTTCCCGCGGCCGCCCGGGAGACCACGTGTTTACGTTTCACGACAAATTGCATCATGACACGCACTTTCTCCAATCATTGGCATTTGTTTTCTTGATTTAAAAATCTCATTCAAATATAAATTAAAATTTGTCTATTATAAGATTCAATTTTTTTATAAAGGAGAGAAAAAAAGCATCGCGAAGCGTGAATGAGAAGTTATTTTGAAAAGTGCGAAAAGAGTCTCCTTGGATTTTTTTCTTAACGACCTGGGTAACGCAATTCAGAGAGTGTACGTACGCACTGTCACTCTTGGATGCTTCTAGGCGTTTTCTTTTCCCATAAGGCAGAAGAGGAAGAGTTTCCAAGAGGCTTTTTTTATTTCTTTCTCATCGTGAAGTTTGCGAGCGTGGGCTTTCATTTCTAATTCTTCGTTCGCGGTTGCAGGAGAAAAAATACTGAGGGAGGCTACAGTCGCTTTATTTCGTTATATTATGCTGACCTAACACGCGTGCGGAACCGCCATAAAACCACCTTAATGGACGCGACTATCGTATTCCTGCACAGTGCGCGAGGTGCAAGAAAGCGAACCTCTCACCCTCTTGTAACGAGTCTCGTTTGAATTTATCGCTAAGTACACCAGACTACGCACAGTGGAATTTTATTCAATGTAAAAAAATACTCGAATCTATTTTAGCCTGATAGAGAAAAAGCACTTTCAGGAAATGATGCATGAATTTTATTGATACATCTGTTTTTGAGGAAGGCGTTTTTCTTAACTCTAAAAATGCATTCCTTCATCCATAAATGATTCATCCATCAAACATACTTACCATTCAAAAAGTTACATTTGTATAAGAAATCAAGTATCTACATTTCTTAACAGAGTTGGGCACAAAATATTTCAAATACATTACTCAAAATACAAGTTTTTCACTATAAAGTAGTTGAAATACATTGCAGGGAAAATAGAATTTAGCCAATGTATTTCAAATAAAGTACAAACTACATTTAAGTATTTTTATATTTTATTTGAAATAAATTTGATAATTGTGTATTTTATTTGAAATAAATTTGAGAATTGTATATTTTATTTAAAATACTTTCTTGTATTTGAGACGAAATACATCCTAAATTAATTATATATAAAATTAATGTTAATGCACACTACCTAAAAACCCGTAAGTCTATATAGTGAAGCGTCATAGAGTCTTGAATTCTTTGGAATTCACAATGAACTCTTCAGAATTCACCATGAATTCATTGGAATTCTTCGGAATTCATATTGTATTCTTTGGAATTCACAAATGAACTTTTCGGTATTTACCGTAAATTAATTGACATTCTTTGGATGAATGAATTCTTTGGAATTCACTATGAATTCTTTGGAATTTACTTTGAATTCTTTAAAATTCATCATTAATTCTTTGGAATTCACAATGAACTGCTCGCAATTGTCTATGAATTCTTTACATTTCTTTGGAATTCACTATGAATTCTTTGGAATTTACTATGAATGCTTCAGAATTCACCACTATTTCGGTGGAATTCTTTGGAATTCACTGTGAATTCTTTGGAATTAACTCTGAAGTGTTCATTGTGAGTTCTAAATAATTTCTGCTGAATTTCAAAGAATTAATTTTAAATGAATAATTTAGGATGCATTTCGTCTAAAATACAAGAAAGTATTTCAGATAAAATACATAAAATACGTTCTCAAATGTACTTTAAATGAAATACAAAAATGGGGCATTATTTCTCAAGTATACTGCCGTCCAAAGTAAAAAGATAGGTAAGCGACATTGTCGCTTAGGTCGACTTTTCCATTGCTAGGTTTAAGAGAATAACCCTAAACCACAAAGACACTTACCTATCTTTTTACTTTGGACGGTAGTATACCCACCCCAGAAAATGAATTTCTCCGATCGGGCTCCAATTTACAAAAAGTTCAGTCCTATTAAATGGCACTTCAAAAAAGAAAGATTGATCACAGTTTGGTCAAAAACTCGCCGAGGTAGAGGAGGTGAAAGTTTTGTACTTTGCGCAAAGAGCCTCTATTTCGGATATAAATATCTTTTAATGTATGACATATAAAAAATTTTAACCCAAACGTTTTCAATGGATTTTTTTCCAATATTTCGAATGAAATAAGAAAGATTTGAAAAATTTAAAATTTAGCCATCATTTTTAAAAATCAAAAATATTTTTGATTTTTTTTAAGTTCGATCCTTTTTTTCTTTTTTTTAAACTAAAAATAAAGCTTGAAATGCTTGCTTTCAGATCCTTAAAGAGCAAAATGTCGTTTTTTTTTGTATTTGAAAAAATGGAATTTTAAGTAACCTTGTAAATTCAAAAAATCTTTCCTATGCGCGAAAAAAATTCGGAAAATTTTTTGCATGGACAGTTTTTAATAGGAAACAATATTCTAAAAACAGAAATTCAAAAAAACAATTTTTGATGATTATAGAATTTTTTTAAACCTTTCAAAAATGAAATTTTTTTAATTTCATTAATTGCACATTTTTAATGTACACTCGTCGGTGAATCGAGGACCAGGCTCGGGGGTAGACGGTCCTCGATGCAATGCTATTCCAGCGAACAGTCTTCAGGACCGCGTATATAGCCTTTGAACGTACAAAAGTAAATACGCAGAGTCGTGATGTAAACAACGTCTGGCGGCTCTGACTGCTCGAGCGATGTAGGCCGGTCAAGAGACGCTCGGGGGGGGGGGGAGACAGAATCAGTGAAGTGTGAACGACCATGAAGGTGGTCTTCGATTCACCGACGAGTGTACAAATAACATTTATACTTATTATATTATGTACATTACACGTAAATTGCACATTAAAATGCGCAATTAACCAAATTCAAAAACTTTCAATTTTGAATTTTGAATCTGAAAGTAAACATCTCGAGCCTTATTTTTAGTTTAAAAAAAAAAGAAAAAAAAAGTGTCGAACTTAAAAAAAATCAAAAATATTTTTGATTTTCAAAAATGGTGGCTAAATTTTGAATTTTTCAAAATTTTTTTCATTTTATTCGAAATATTGGGAAATAATCTATCGAAAACGTTTGGGTCAAAATTTTTTATATGCGATAGAAATAGAGGCTCTTTGCGCCAAGTATGTACAAAAATTTCACCCCCTCTACGTCGGTGAGTTTTTGACCAAACTGATCGATTTTGTTTTTTTTTTTTTGAAGTGCCATCTAACAGAACTAAACTTTTTGTAAGTTTGAGCCCGTTCGGAGAAATTCATTTTTTGGGGTGGGTACACTTGAGAAATAATGTCCCAAATACTTATAAATGTAGTTTGTATTTTATTTGAAATATATTGGCTAAATTGTATTATCTCTGCAATGTATTTCAACTACAAATTACATTCCATGCATTTTATATTTCGAATACTTGAAATACATTTTTCGTTAAATACTGTCCAATTGGGTTAACAAACCCTTCTGTGTAGAGAAAAAAATAATTTGTACAGAAAACGGTTCACACATAAAATGCGAATTACCTAAAATCCACTTTCCGGCTCTTTAGAGACAAGTATATTCTAATGATAAAGAAGGAAGAAAAGGAAGAAAATAAAAATTATTTTTTTCTTTACACAAAATGGGTTATGAAAAAATGCAGATTATTAATTTGAAGCCTCGGCAGAAAGAACATTGTATTAACACATATTTTGTATCCACGGAGTCGAAGTTATTTGCATCCATTTACTTCGCATGTATGTCAATTAACCTCGAAAGTGTACATATCTATGTAAATCTAATTTAGAATTTTTGGGGGATAAGAATAGAAAATTATATTCGCTTAAGAGTGTCGAAAAAAATTAAAAGATTGAATTCAGCAAACTTTAACTAATTAAAATAAAAATAATTAGGTTAAAAAGATTTCGATTTCATACAATCGTGAAAAGTTTTTTAATTTTTAATTTGTACGTTTTAAATTTATAAATTTGAAGGTTGCTAGCCGTCGAGATTCATAATCCTTTATTCTAGTTGTATCAATATTATGGAAAGTCATGCAGTTTTCAACTATAATTATACTTCGATTGGTCAGAATATGATTTCTCGTGAAAAGTTTCGAAAATGTTTAATTTTATCTCAAAATCAAGCCTATAATATTATTAGTAACATAGTTTACAAAGTTTATTCTACACATTGTAAAAAATAAATACAAATAAAATTTCTCGTGTTTTCATTTTTAAAAAAACACCTAATTATTCATGTAATTCTAATGTAAAGTTTTATTTTAATTTTTTTGTAAAACTAATTTAAACAGTATTTTTGAGTACAATTTCTAATAATTATTTATCGTTTATTTATTTAGTTTATTATTTTTAAACATTATATTTGATATTACCGGCTCTGGACGTTTTACTGCTGGCACTTCGATTTTCTTTTGACTAACGTAAGCTTCTCCAGTCTCTCTAGCCCTTTTATTCTTTCCTGCGTGCTATTCTAATAAATGAAATTTTATTAATTATAAATACTCTGTGATAATTCAGAACTCTTTGAAACTTTTTAATTTTCTTTCTTTACCTCTGTTCAAAAGTTCATTGTTACATTTTCGAAGTATATAACCTCGACTATTTTGACATTTCATTGCGAATTTAATTTTCGAATTTTCGATCGTAGCGCTTCCGCGAAATAGAGAAACAGTTAAAGAAAAAACTCATATAGAACTCCATGGATACAAAATATGTGTTGATACAACGTTCTTTCTGCCAACGCTTAATTTTCTTATACAAATTAAAAAAGCAGAGACAGACTTTGTTACTATTCAGAAAATGATTTTTCGAGAAAGAATGGTTCTTAGTCTCCCAAAAATAGTTACAACATTTCTGTAAAAAATATATTTTGAATATCAAATGTAATTTTTCAGAAATTTAGACAATATTCTTTATTAAGGTGCTCCTTATTTATACCAGATGGAATTTTTTGTTGGAAATCGTTTGCTTTAACCCCCGGAATTTGTTAGAATGCCCAAAGACAGAAAGTGTTTCAAAGAGCCAAATCGGTCAATTTGGCTCCAGATGTCTGGACCTATCACTCCAGACATTTGAAATTTTCCATAGGATTCCCATGAGAGAAATCGTGTAAAAATCTAAAATCTACATAACTTTTTTAGTTTTTATTGAAATTAATAATCCACCGAGGACAGAAATCTGCAAACGATACTTAAGGTATCTCAACTTTGAAAAACTTGAAATTTTTCAAAATACCAAAACCGGGGGCTCAAAAATTTTGAACGGAAACGGTATTTTTATAGTTATTAACAAAGATTGATGAAACATTATAAAAAATTTAATAAACTATTTTAAAGCAGGTGATGGCCATGAAGATTAAAAATTTTGAAAAAACCCAAGATGGCAGCCAATTAAGTATTCAAAAACTAGCCTATTTCTATAGTTGTCAATTAAATATTTTCAAACTTTGCTAAGAAAAAAAGTTTGTCTTCAAAAACTATCTGGTGATCCACCGCATTCAAAATTTTGAATGCGATTTTTGTCAAAAACTCATTTTTCGTGATTTTAAACTATTCTAGCTTCAAATTTTTCAGAGTAAAAAATGTTAACATTTTCGACTTAGAAATTTTAATCGTTGGATCGCGAGGTCTGCCAAGCTGCGGCCACTGCGAGGGCCCTCGTGGATTATATAAAATTTCTAAGTTCAACTTCCAAATCATTATCATCAAATTTTTGTCAAAAACGTATTTTTTGTGAAAAATTCGGGGTTTAAAAAATATTAACCTTTTTTTTAACAAATTTTAATTTTTTAGCGTGAGGATAAAGAAGCAGGGGCTTCAGCGGGGGCTCTGGCGGATTTAGCCCGTGTGGATTGTCCACGCGGGGCCCTGACGTGGCCCAACAGTTTCAAGAGGGCTGATCAGGGCTTTTTACACACGGGATTTACGTATTTTTTTGTATGTTGTATGTGTTTGTATGTATGGGGTATATATATATATATATATATATATATATATATATATATATATATATCATCCACGAATGTCGCCTACTGAAAATCTAGGAACTGCTTAAATTGACGCTCCAGTGTATTAAAAATTGCCTTTCTAACAAGGTTTGAAAATATTTAGTTGAAAACGGTAGAAGTGAGCTTTTATAATATTTAATGGGCCGCCATTTTGGATTTTGTTAAAATTTTGGATGTTTCAGATCATCAGATAGTTTTTGCCGCCAAACTTCTTTTTCTAGCAGGGTTTTAAAATACACTCATCGTTAAATTATGGGCCACTATATTATGGGCCACCTACATGGTCGTTCACGCTTCACTGATTCTATCCCCCGCCCCTGAGCGTCCCGCGACGGCGCCATCGTTCGGGCAGTCAGGGCCGCCAGACGTCGTTTACATCACGACTCTCTGCGCATTTACTTTTGTACATTCAGAGACTATATACACGGTCCTGAATGTTAACATAAGACTGCTCGCTCGTCGCTTTAAATCCGGTTCAAACTGGATTTTAATAGTATTGAATTGAGGACCGTCTACCCACGAGCCCGGCCCGTAATTTAACGATGAGTGTATTTAGTTGAAAGCTGTTGAAGCAAGCTTTTTTTTGAATTTCTAATTGACCGCCATTTTGGATTTTCGCAAAATTTTGGATGCTGCGGATCTTCAAATAGTCTTTGAAATCAAACTTCTTTTTCTAGCAAAGTTTGAAAATATTCCAGTGAGAACTGCAAAAATGAGCTAGTTTTTGAATACTTAATTGGCCTCCATCTTGGACTTTTTCAAAATTTTTAATCTTCATGGCCACCATCTGCTTTACAATAATTGACTAGATTTTTTAAATAATTTTTAATCAATTTTTGTTAATAATTTTAAAAAGTACCATTTTTGTCAAAAATTTTTGGGCCCCCATTTTGGGAATTTTAAAAATTTCAAGTTTTTCAAAATTGAGATGCCTTAAGCATCGCTTGCAGATTGCTTTCCTCGGTGGACGATTGATTTCAATAAAAACTCAAAAAGTTATGTAGATTTTACGTTTTTGCACGATTTCTCCCATGGAAATTCTATGGGAAATTTCAAATGTCGAAGGTGATGGGTATATATTAACCGATTTAACTCAAATTTGAAACACTTTCTACTATTTTTGGCCATTCAGACAAATCTCCGGGGTTGGAGCAAACAATTTTCGAAACAAAAGTAAGGAACACTCTAATCTTCATGCTTTGGAGGTATAAAGTTTTAGCACTAAATTTAAATTGCAAGATTTTGTATTTTCAAGCTTACACAAAAGACAATTGGTGTGAATTTTGTTGTATTTAATTTTGTTGAGTCCCATTTCAGTTTAAAGCAATTGAAATTTTCATTGTGATTTCATTTGCTTCTATGTCTCATTTTTGCTGCAACTCAATTTGAGAAGAATTCGGCGATAAAATAAAGATCATTGTTTTACTATATAGAATAATTAGAAAAATCATAAATCATTCTAGAAAATGCAAGAAGATTTCTGAATGTCATTTTTTAATCCGATCTGTGAAATCTCGTGTAAACTTATTTGCAATCCAATTTGTGGAGATAAATTCCAGAAAAGGTGCGAGTCACGAGGGTGAACCTTCAACATATAGATTTAGAATTTAAAGGTAGAATTATAGGGGGATATATACGAGCAAGAACAGTAATGGATTATTGGTCGAGGGAGCTAGATCGGTAATCGAATACCGGTTAGGGTTAAAATCCATCAACTTGTCCTTTTCCCTACGTACCTACTTCCGCGACCAACTTCCGACGTAAAACGGAGACTACTTGAAATTTCGTTGCCGCGAATCCCAGCGAATTTATCCGATGGAGGTCTCTCGACTTTTCTCGAATTTCCAGTCGGGCAATCTCCTTCGTAGTGAAACTTTACTTTTCAGCTTCAACTGAGGACACTGAGTAAACTTGAAGCTGGATTTTAAAAAAATAGGTTGACTTGGAAGATTTTTCATCAAAGAAATGTATGTTTGGAATTGCAATATCAATTTAAAAGGAAATACTTTCTGAATTATTGAAATTAAAAGGTAGTGTTGCAGGCAGTATTTATTCAAGAACCAAGCTAAGTTAATTTTATGCTAACAAAACTGAGTTTCATGTATTCTAATGTAGTGTGCTGATGTTATATTTATTAAAGTAATTTAAAATTTAAATGAGGGAAATATTCATATATGACTTTTAAAAAGGTAAATTCAATTCAGGAAGATGCATCGTATTTAAATTTGGAAACTCGATTCTGATAAATGGATTCCCCCTATTTCAAGAAGCGTGAATTACTAAGTCCCGCAATTTTTTTTAAGTAAAGTTCATTAACTTCGGATCGCAATAAACGTTCATTCCGAGACGGTCTCCACGCGATATTTAAAATTCAAGCCGTTCGTCGGTAGCATCTCATTATAATCCCTTGAAACTCTTCAATCGCATTGATGTTGCATCGCGAAGCATTCGTGACGAGTGGTCGACGTTGCTTACAATATTCATTCAGGGACTCCCTAATGATTTTCTCAGCATTTCCTGTGGTGAAGGAAAAAAAAGTGTGTGGGTGGAAGAAAGTCGTCGATCTAGATGAGAAAATGAATATTAAAAATAAAATTCTTTCGGATATACTTCTCCTTTATAAGTAGTTTTATGAGTGAAAATGAAAGAATCGACGAAAATGTTTCTCCAGTAAAATACACTTTTAATATTCTCAAGAATATCGTATTTTAAATGTAAGAATTATTTATGATACGATTTACACTATTTACAAAAATCTATATTACATTGTTGTAAACCAATGTTTACATGTTATCCATTTGTTGCTAAAGTTTACGTAAAATCTTCAAAATATTTGAAAACGACATCGTGTCTCATGTCTCTGACAGTTTCTTGAAAATTCAACTACTTTGCATTTACTGATGCTTGAAAGTTCATTTCTTTTTGGCTGAAAAGTTATTTATTTGTCTATTATTTTCCGTCATATTTTGGATGCATTCTTACAGAAACAAAATGTGTTTTAATTAAATTTGGAATATTTTCTTCAACAGAACTTGTTAAATGAATATTGACGATTTTTTATTAACGTAGACCTTAGCTCCGTTCTTTTTTCTGAATCTATTTTTGTAAAGGTTTTTCATTCCAAACACTATTAAACAATATAAATAAATTAAAATATAAAAAAAGTTTAAAAATCAATCTAAGATTAAAACCCACAATTTCCTCTTTTTTTTCATCAACTTGAAAGCCAGCTGTTCTCTATTTTCTAAGAGTATCGAATAATTAAGATCGTCGATAAGAAATGTTCAGAACCATTCCATTGAATTTCGAGAATGGCCCATAAATTTCCGGTCCCTTCGCTATATATACACCAGAAGTGCAGAGGCATTGGCAAACATATCGTCAGTGCGGTTTAATCAATGCTAACGATCCGTTTATTATTCGAGGGATCGACTCATTTCGCCCCCTTGTGATATGACTTGCGAGGGTCAGTTCTATACAGAGGCTAAAATTTCGTTAACGCCTAGAGGTGGTATTACGATCTTCAAAGGGTGCCAGTGTGACATTGACACTTTTGATTTTATTTTACTGTAAAATATCCCCAAAATAATTGTGCAACGTCAATAATTCCTATGTTAATAAGTTCGTTTGTTCCTTTAAATTTTGTTCTTTCAATTTATTTTTCAATTAAATATCCTAACAATATTCTAGAATAATCTAGATTTTGATGAGGCTAGAAAGGATAATTGGAAGCTGCATGCACGTACAATATACATTGTTCTTATATTGTACACGTGAAGGTGACAAATATAGAAGAGTGCTAGTGGTACTTGGGGATATTTATGCACTCTGCAACTCACGTATGTGTCGTAGATGTAAGAATATTCACGTATAGAATGCGCGGCCCTTTAATCTTCCCAGATCAAAACGACGGCGGCCCTTCGCCTCGAGGACCTGATTGCTTCGTGTATTCGAGTGGAATCCTAACAGCATTTCAAAGAACTCAGGCACCGCAATAAAAATTACATTGTAATTAAAACCTCGTCTGTACCCCTTCGTACAAAATGCATTCTTCATGTTAAACGCCAAAAATTTTAAATGTTAGTTTGAAAATCAAGCCCGTATTTTTAACGTATATATTTTGCACTTTAATTCCTTTGTGAGTAACATTCCCATCATATGTGAAGGTATTAGTTGTTTGTAAAATTTAACTCCCCCGGTTTTCATTAAATCTCCATCTCTGTTTAAATTTCTCCTCGAATTTCTCTCTTTACAAGAAATAAAAACAAGGAAACAAATAAGTGTACAATTTTTATATGTACCTGACATTTCAAATATAAAAATAGAGCAGGATTACCCATTTTATAATGTTTTTTTCATAAAGTTGAAACAATAACTTTAAATATTGATTTTTTCAGAGAACTAACTTTTGCTTTCACAGAGAGCCTTTTTGTCCTCATTCTGCTGTTTGCACTGAATGTATTAGGATGAATTTTCATTAACTATTGTCACGGGATATATCGAAACAAATTATAATATAAGAATATTTCTAATAATAATCGTGAGTCTCTAAATAAATCGATAAATTTTCAATCTTTTCCAATAATTATGCTTTAAATACAAATAATATATATTAGTTTCTTTATTAAATAACTTGAAAATAACTCGCGACTTTGAAAATTAGTTTTACTCTTATACTTGCTTACTTTAATTGAATTTTTTTTATTTCAAGTATTAGGTGATTTATGTTATCTGATAAAATTTAATAAATCTATTTAATCCTACCAATTAAAAGCAAACGAAAAATGGAAGTAAAGAAGTATTTTAATTAGAATTACACTCCTGTTTTATAAGGAATGTTTTTTAAATAACAATGAAAATGAAAATAAATTATATTATTATCAAATTATTATGGTTGAATACTGTGAACCCACAAACGTTTTTTATGTCTAGAATTTTATAGAATGCTTTGATAAGTCAATAAAAACTAGGTACCTCAACCAATATGCCTTATAATATCCTATGAATTACATTTTTTAATAAATTTGTAAAGTGTAAAAAGTAATTACTTTCCTAAAAAGTGTAGGCATTTTTTCATCTTTTGAAGAAGGGTTCCTAAAGTGGCTCGCCATAAAAACTCGTATTTAAGAGCTTTTCAGAATATAATATGAATTTAGTATTAGTCACATTTACTCTTATTAAAAATGTAGAATATACAAACTCACCCTTTCTTCTGTAAATGATATTGAAAAAATTCTCTTGTCATATGGGGCACTCCATATCAAAGGCAACAACTAGGTCATCAATTTCTATTATTTTTTGATATTGTATAGTGGTTGGCATACTTAATACTGATTACAAAGGGTTTTGCAAAATTTGAAATATTTTGGCAGATATTGTTAATTGAAAATTAGAGTTTTAAAATTGGACCTCATTTGGACAATTTTTATCTCAGTTAATATTGATCGACAAAAAAATAATTGTACACAAATGCACACAGAAAATGTTGAAATTTAAGAAAATTTCAAACAATTTAACGAATTATCAATTTTTATATGGCTTATGTAATAAACCATTTTTTATTCTTATTTTTCGACCCAAGGGGCATATTGAATTATATACTAAATTAATATAATATTTTAAGTTTTTTCTTTCAAAATGGTCAGTATTAAATTCTTAAGGATCGTACGGAATCCGTTTTTTAAATTTGTTTTTATGTTCAGGAATATATAAAAAAATACAGCGGACAAATTGGCCATTTCAACAATATGATGTTCTATCTCCGCAAAAGATACTTGATTATACCCTTTGTTAATCAGAATTAATGAAGAAATACTAGAAGAACATACCTAAATATTTTATTCAACATTTTACTTAATTCTTTTAAATAATTATTTAAACAAATACTCAAATCTATCAGTTTTTTTGTCGAAACCCATTATTTTAACCTATAATCGTTATGATTTATTACTAGAATATTATTTCAGGACAAAAAATTGCTTTAAAATGATAATTTACAAACAATCTATACAGTTATAATCAATTTTTGAAACTATAAAGGCCCATTATCAGGCCAATAGACATGTAGCATAAAAGTTGATGTTGGGATCAGAGCGTGAGACAAAAATATTTTTTTCGCACATAAAAATTTGATTTTTCAATTGTTAAAATTATTTTGGGTTAAAAAATTTGTTTAAATATACGGTTTACTGAAAAACTAATAGGGTAAGTGTACCAGTGAGTGAAAACTTAAGATAATTGTCAACTTTGTCTTCCATAAATAAACAATAAAAACTTAAAAGTGGGGATAATATTTTATTTTTCAATAGAATATACTTTAAATTAACGGAGTAAAATTTCTAACAGCTTAAACAAATCTATTTAAAGAGATATTAAGAAATAAATAATGTAGGTGCAAATGCAGAAGTAAATGAACACGTGAGTTAGTAAATGAACGCAGACGAGGTAGTAAATGAACGATTTTTTTTAGTGATTAAACGAAGTGTTTTAGTTAATGAACATTTAGAATTTTGACATTTGGAAAAAACAATGAGTAATAAAATGTCAAAAAGTTAGGTTGTCTTAGGTTAATAACAGAATAATATCAAATAGCACTTTTAGAAACACGAAAAATTGAGGAAGGCCTTAAATCTTTTTTATGCAGTTATGTTTCTGATATATTTTTATACATTTATTATAATTTTCATCTATTTTTCACATGACACATATTTGAAATCAGAAGTCCAGTAGAGGTATGTTCATTCACTAAAAGTAACCTAAAAAAGCGTCAGTAATTAAACATTCCATTTCTTATTTACTGTTGAAACTTTTATTAAAGAAATTTTGACGTAATATTAAAATATTGACCTTATATTTGTCGGTGAAAAAAACTTTAAATTATATCATGTTTATTTATCATAAAATTTTCAATATTGGTGAACGCGTTCATTCAAAGCCCTTACTGCTACTCTCCTAAATTTCTGACACTTGTTGAAGAAATATTTTTCATTAATTGTAAGATAAATGTAATCATACTTAATGTATATTGTTGTAATTGTCAGAACATATACTTTTTTGTAAATTTAATGAGGTTAAAAATAATATGATTAGTAATTGCTACTTGTTATTTGAAAAATCATGTTCATTCACTCCAGCGCGTTCAACCATTAGTGCACTTAACCTAGCTCCATTTTATTCTGCGGAAAAAATTTCATACAGTTCACATATTGCAACATTTTCTTCTTCGCCCAATTTATGTTATATAAATAATTACTGAAACGGGTATAATGTATCATGCAAAAATTCAGGCACTGTAATTGAATATAAGGTGATTTATTTTACCTACTAAAATTTAAATGATTTTATGTAATCCTGCTAATAAAAAAACGAAAAGAAAATGAAAGTGATAAAGAATTTTAGCGAGAACTACACACCTGTTTTATAAAAAATTTTTCTTAATCAACCCCTTCAGTGGCACGAAGAAAAAAGTTTTTTGAAATTTTAGTCCACAATTTGTGGTTAGGTGATTTCTGGATCGCGTAATCCGAATTTGTATTAAAAATTTCCAAATTCAAAATAGCTAACCCAAAATAGCTGTACACAAGACTAGTGCGTTGTCATGTGATGAAAAGGTAAAAGTGAAATGCGTATTTTTAACATATATTTTGCACTTTAACTCCTGTGTAATTTATAAAATTCTCATCATATAAGAAGGTTTTAGTTTTGAGTAAAATTTGATCCTCCCGGTTTTAATCAAATCTCCACCTCTGTTTAAATTTCACTCTTCACAAGAAATAAAAACAAGGACAAATACAGTATGAAAATAAAAAGAGTAAGTATACAATCTTTTGTGTCCCTGAAATTTGAAATATAAAGGTAGAGCATGAATATCTCATTTTTAAGGGTACTATTTTATCAGGTTGAAACAGTAACTTCAAATATTGATTTTTTCAGAGGACTAACTTTTGCTTCAAAGGAAAACCTTCTTGTCCTCATTCTGCTGTTTGTACTGAACGTATTAGGATGAATTTTTGTCAACTATTGCCATGGCATATATAAAAACAAACGGCATCGAGGACATTTCTAATAATAATCGTGAGTCTCTAAATAAGTCTACATATTTTCAATCTTTTCCAATAATTGCACTTTAAATACAAATAATAAATATTGGTTTCTTTATTAAATAACTTGAAATAACTTGTGAACTTGAAAATTAGTTTTACTCTTACACTTGCTTACTTTAATCGAATTTTTTTAAATTTCAAGTATTAGGTGATTTATGTTATCTGCTAAAATTTAATAAATCTATTTAATCCTACCAATTAAAAGCAAACGAAAAATAAAAGTAAAGAAGTATTTTAATGAGAACTGTACTCCTGTTTTATGAGGAATGTTTTTTAAATAACAATGAAAATGAAAATAACTTACATTATTATCAAATTATTATAGTTGAACACTATGAACCCACAAACGTTTTTTATGTCTAGAATATTATAGAATGCTTTGTCAAATCAATAAAAAAACAGGCACCTCAACTAATATGTCTTATAATATCCCATAAATTACAATTTTTTATAAATTTGAAAAGTGTAAAAAATAATTACTTTCCTAAAAAGTGTAGGTATTTTTTCATCTTTTGAAAAAGGGTTCCTTAAGTGGCCCGCCATAAAAACTCGTATTTACGAGCTTTTCAGAATATAATATTAATTCAGTATTGTTCACATTTACTCTTATTAAAAATATATAATATGGAAACTCACCATTTCTTCTATAAATGATATTGAAAAAAATGACTTGCCATATGGAGCACTCCATGTCAAAAGTAACAAGTGGTTTGTCGACTTCTTTTATTTTTTGTTTTTGTATAGTGGTTGTAGTACTAAAGGGTTTTTCAAAATTTAAAATATTTCAGCAGATATTGTTAATTGAAAATTGGAGTTTTGAAAATTGGACCTCATGTTGCCAATTTTTATCTCGGTTAATATTGAGTGGACGAAAAAATGCTTGCATACAAAGGCACGCAGAAAATGTTGTCATTTACGCAAATTTAAAAGAGTTTATAGAAATATTAGTTTTGATATTGTTTATGTAATAAACAATTTTTTATTATTATTTTTCAACCCAAGCGGTATTGTGAAATTATAAACTAAATAAATATAATATTTAAAGTTTTTTTTTCAAATTGCGCGGTATGAAATTCTTAATCATCGTAGGGAATCCGTTTTTTAAATTTGTTTTTATGTTCAACAATATATAAACAAATACAGCGACCAAATTGGTCATTTTAACAATAAAACGTTTTATCTCTGCAAAAATTACTTAATCAAACCCTTTGTTGTTCATAATTAATGAAGAAAGACAAGAAGAACATACCTAAATATCTTATTCAACATTTTACTTAGTTCTTATAAATAATTTATTTAAACAAATACTCCAATCTATCAGCTTTTTGTCGCACTCCATTATTTTGACCTATAATCTTTGTGATTTATTACTAGAATATTATTTCGGGACAAAAAATTGCTTTAAAATGATAATTCGCAAACAATCTATGCAGTTATAAACAATTTTTTAAACTATTAAGGCCCATTGTCAGACCAATAGACATACAGCATAAAATTTAATGTCGGGTTGAGAGCGTGTTACCAAAATGTTCTTTTTTAACGTATAACAATTTTATTCTTCTATTGTTAAAATAATTTTCGTTTAAAAAAATTATTTAAATACACGGTTTACTGAAAAAGCAATAGGTAGCGGCATTTTATTCTTCGGAAAAAATTTAATAGAGTTTAATAAATGTTGCATAATTTTCTTCTCCACCCAATTTGTTATGTTTATGTTGCATAAATAAATGCTGAAACGGGTATAATGTACCATGCAATTATTTAATTATACTTTATAACAAATTGAGTGGAGAAAAGGATTGTGTAAAACATTAACTCTACATGTAAATTTTTCCGAAGAATCGATTGAAGCTATTAGTTTTTCCTTAACTCGCATTTTGTAATAAATCGTTTAAATAATTAAAATCTAAAATTTTTAGCCGTTTAAAAACACATTTTGGTCACACGCTCTTATCCCAACATTAACTTTTATGCTATATGTCTATTGGTCTGACAATGGGCATTAATAGTTTTAAAAATTGCTTATAATTGTATAGATTGTTTGCGAATTATCATTTTGTAATTTTTTGTTTTTGCAAAATTCGATGTAAGCAACAAAAGTAGAAAAATGTTATTTTCAGAAAAACCATTATTTTAACTAAGAAAAAATTATTTTTGCAAACTGAATATCAAGTAAAATCAATGCGCTTGCATTGAAAGTACATTAGCAATCGATTGGATAAGTAACTTAATTGTTATAAACAAAATTTATAAACAATTACTCTAATATGCCATTTTAGTACGAGAAAAATATTTTCTTTGCTATAATTGCTGAAATTTATTGCGAAAGTGTCTTCTAGCAACAAAACATTGACAAAAACTAAGAATTGTTATTGATATAAACAAATTTTACAAACATATACTCAAATTTGACATTTTCAAGTAGAAAAAAAATATTTTCGGTCTTCAAATTTTTGAGATTTGTTTTAAAATTGCCAGCTAGTAAGAAAACATTGACAAAAATTAGTAATTGTTATTATTATAAACAAGTAATCAAATTTAACATTTTCAAGCAAAAAAAAAAATTTTCTAGCTTAAAAATACTGCAGTTCGTTATGAAAGTATCAGTAAAAATATATTGAGAAAATTTAAGAACTTTATTTTCATAAACAAATTTTATAAACATATACTCGATTATGTCATTTTAAGCTGGGTTAAAAGCTGCGTGTTCCTTCATTCATTTTACTTCGAACAATAATCTGTAATTATTACTTATGTATTATTTTTGTCGATAACGATGTAGAGCCGTAATAATAAAAAAATGCATTAGCAACAATTACAGATTATTGTTTATAATAAAATGTATGAAGAAAGACTCAGCTTTACCCAGCTTAAAATGTGAAATTCAAGTACTTGTTCATGTCATTTTTTATAACAATAGTCATTTTTAATTTTTGTCAGTATATTGTTACTGACACTTCTATAATAAACTGCAGGAATTTTCTGCCAGAAAATATTCTTTTCGTCATTTTGGCATTTTCATTTGGCTTTTTCTCGATCTCATAACGAAAAGCACTGCATTTGCCAAGTCCAAACGAAAATTTTGGCTCGAGCGATTAAATCCCTCGGCTTCGCCTCTTGATTTAAACTACGCTCTCACCAAAATTTGCGTTTAAACTTAGCGAATAATGTACTATTTTATAACACATGCATTATTTCAGCTCTTGTATATGCCTATTAAGCGGGGCTAAGCCTCGACTTTTCACTGCCTAGGGAATAAAAAGTTACGTCACAGATAAATAATGAAAAATTATACATCTGTGACCTTGCACTGCATGATAATTTGCCTTCTCACCGTAAAACCTCTTAGAAAATTTTTCCGTGAAAATAGACTATTGTTACGGAAATTTCCATAATAATAGGTTTAAAAATCAAATATGGGCAGAAATAATGCATTTGTTATAAAAAATATCGTATGTGCCATGGGGGAGAGGGACTTTGTCAACTCGTGTCGAATAACAAGAATAAAAAAAATTGTTTATTATGTAAACAATATAAATATTGATATTTCGATAAATTGTTTTAAATTTTCTAAAATTTCAGCATTTTCTGCGTGCATTTGTATACAAGTGTTTTTTTTCATTCAATCAATATTAACCCAGATAAAAATTGTCAAAATGTGGTGCAATTCTCAAAATTCAAATTTTTAGTTATCAATATCTGCCAAAATATTTCAAATTTTGCAAAACCCTTAGACATCAGTATTTAATACCCCAACTACTTTGCCGTCCCAAATTCAATCACCGAATCTACATTTCAAATAAGTCATCTGTCACTTTACCAAACTTTGAAACTAAATTATGGACACCTTTTTTTGGACTAGGTTTGTGAAATTCTATTTCAAATATTACATTGCAAAATGTTTGTTCATAAACCTATCCGGAAAGGAAGGTTTTATGATTTTTTTTTAAATTTCGTATAGTGACAGGTAACTTATCGGAAATATAGAGACGGTGACTGAATTTGGGACAGCAACACTATACAATAACAAAAAATAAAATAAATCGCCAACTTGTTGGATGGAGTGACCGATATCGTAACATGAGCGATAAGCCTTGCATTATTTTAAGAGCACAGACTAAAAAATTCACCTGACATATCGTAACGTGAGCGATAAATCTTGCCCTATTTTAGACCATTAAATATTTAAATCTTGATTTCTAATGTTTTTCGCAATCATTGACCTTAAAACTACGAATACCAAGCTAAAGTAACAAGCAGAAGACACCTTATGGATCACCGATTTTTATGGTACTTAAAAAGCTGAAAGTAGGGTAAAGGGATACAGTGATCGGCCTCCTTAACCAGTGACGGGCACCCAAGAAAAAATGCAACACTCAGAAAAAAGTTTGTTTGAATCGAGCAAAATAAATTGTTTCATATCATATTATTGAAAGAAACAAATTTTTTGTTTCAATCTACAAAACATTTATTTTATTTTAATATATGAAAAATATCTACCCTATTAATCGAAACAAATATTTTTTTTGGTAAATTTTGTTTGATTTAAATAAAGGATTTGCTTAAATTACATCCATTTGAGTTCATATAAATATTTGTTTGATTTAAACAAAAATTTATTTATGAAATTAAATCAAGTTTATGAAACAAAATCTTTACTTCATTTAAAACAAAAAATGTTTAAAGCCAACAAGAACTTTATTTAATTTAAACAAAACATTTATTCAATCTAAATAAAAATTTATTCAAATCAAATAAATAAGGACAAATAAGGAATGTGTTTGAATCAAAAAAACATTTGTTTGACCCCATATCAGCGTTATAATTTGTTTGATTAAAATAAATTTTGTTTAAATCAAACAAAAATTTTTCTGAGTGAACTATAGAGAAATTGCGTGATTTATAAAAGATTTCCGTCTATGCAAATGAAAGTTAAGATCATAATCTCAGTAACCGCATCTATTTGTAAAAGACAAAACCTAAATAATTGCGTTTATTTACGAAAAGAGCAGATCTCTGTGCTGTTGCAAATCACTGTATCCTTTACCCTACATCCAAACCTATTAGGTACGTATTTTTTCTTGACTGCCATTGGGCATTTGTTTACGAGATATTAGCACAAGCGATAATAAAAATTTTATCAATAACTACGCACAATCAGCAAAAAGATTGTTGTGTAAACATTATTCTTACCCAATGCAGCCAAAAAAGAAGATTACGTACCTAATGGATTTTGATGTACTTTCAACTTCTCGAGACCCATCAATATCGGTGAACCACAAGGTGTATCCTCCCCTTGTTAGTGATTTTAGCCGTTGGCAATAATTTTTTGTACTCCGAAAATCCGAATCGAAAATACGATACAGCAGTCCACTTCAGAAGATGTGTTCACTTTAGACAATCTTACTCTACACAAACTTTAGACACTCTCAAATACATTTTTGCAGAGAAATTTTATTTTATTTTCAGATATTGAAAATGCAACTCTTACAAATACAGTTAACAAAGTATTTTCAACAAAAATGTATATCCCCGAAAAAAGCGAAGGACATTGTAATATTCTGCCAAACAGTCCTTCAAAAAAAGATTTAATCACATTAGACTTGCATTGATTAAAAATGAACCTGAAATTCCAAATACTATCAAGTTCGAACTGGATATGGGTTATAAAAATGTACATCATATGCTGCATTCAAGACATAAGCAATGCAGTAAAATTAAAATGGTTAGATAATTTGACAAACTATCTACAAAATGACAACAAAGAATACCAAATAATGCTACTGTTTGACCAGAATAAGCAAAATAAAAATTCTAAAGAAAGTGACATAATCAACTCGATTTCAAAGAAGCTACCTGGAATGAAAATCAGCTTTCAAGAAGCAACTGTGAACAAGACACATGAGCTACATCAAGTACCATCGCTTTACAATCCCCGAACAACGCTGTATATCGTTGTTCACTTGTCCAAGGAGAATCAATACATGACTCAACTCATTGACTTTCTTAGTCAACTGTCAGAATCAAGAAGACGTTCAAGATGTCTAATTATTCTTCCACAACAAGAAAAGAAGTTCGCTTACCTCAAATTATTGAAACAGATGTGGTCCAACCGATTTTTGGATGTTACTATCGTTGAGCTTGTGGCAGCAGAAAATGCAAAAAAAAGCTTTTCTCAGAACATGAATCAAGAGGTTGCAATACTGCATCAGTTCAATCCTTTCTCGAAAACCTACAACAAATTCGAGTACTCTGCAGGAATTTCCTGGTTTCCCGAAAAAACTCGCGACTTACATGGACAAAAAATAAAAGCAGGTGCGTATCACCTTCCTCCTAAATCATTTTTGGAAATCAACAACGCAGGGCACATAACCAATTTATTTGGTGAATATATTATGTGCACACGATCAATCGCCAAAGCTATGAATTTCAAGATTGTCTGGTTTCCTTTAAATAAAAATGAAGACCGTTTCAGTAGACACGACTGCGCTAAAGAAAAGCTACCTGGTTTCCTTTACGCGTTAGTAACCCACAAACTTGATTTCTTCAGTAAAGAAAATGCGAGAATCGGTTCTTGTAACGAAGAATTTTATGAATGGAGTGTGGGCTCATCTTCACTGAGCTTTGTACTGATAGTACCAGTTTCCTCAACCGAATCCGTCTCTCTTTCAACCGAATGGAGATTTCACAGCGCTTTCGTTCTCGTCAGCTTAGTTTTGCTGACTTGGATTCTGCTACGACTGTTGCCCTTTAATAGGAACAACTTCAGCCTGCTACAAATGTTGCAAATAGTTCTTGCCACTCCGACGCTACATGAACCTCGAAAGCTAGCTGAGCGAATTGTCTTTGGAGGGATGCTTTTATCCTGCTTAATGAATTCGTCCTTCATCTACACAGCATTTACGGATACTAGCTTGAAAGAGGAACAGAAGTTTGAACTGGAAACTATAGATGATGTAGTTTCCTCTAATTTAGAGGCAATGGTGTCCGATTATTATGCAGCATCGTTTCATGATGTCAAAGAAAAGAGTATCAGGCTCTTGCTAAACAAGTCTAGAATTTTCAAAGGCTCCACCACACTATGTCTAAACCGCCTGTTAAAACAGAAGAATGTAGCCTGTGTAAGGCGATCTGACGCTGCGGATTGGGGCGTTAAGAAAGACAGGGATAATTGTGGTCGACCATTATCCAAGATTATCACTGATCCACTGAAGACTACTGTGACTGGCATGATCATGGCACCAGGATCTCCTTACGTCGAACGATTTAATGAAATCATACTCAGATTGATTCAGTCTGGAGTTGTTAACAAATGGCAGAAAATGCAGTTTAACGGATCATCTATTATGGTTAATGAAGATGAATCTTGTACAACAAAAAGAGGAGTTGAATCCCTTCAGTTACAGAGGCAGATTACGTATCTTCTCATATGTGGATATGCTTGCGCTACGATTGCTTTTATCTGTGAAGTACTTTTTGCGTATCTCGAAAGGAAATCAGGAAAAGTTACCGCCATTAGAAAGTAAGCTTTGCTTCTAGTTATACGCCAAAAAAAACTACGAAAATTCTTGTTCAATATGCCCTTATTATTTTTTCTGGTTAAAGTAACCAGAAATGATGGTTAAAACTGTCAGAAATCTGGACCCTTTAACCAGAAGAATAGTGAGGGCATATTTAACAAGAATTCTAGTTAAATTAACCAGACATTTTCTGAGTGTAAAATTTGCTTGGTCCAAAAAATTGTTCTTAGATGTCGATGCAAAAATTTTTGTAAGGAGGTTTATGTTAATCTAACAGTTTTGATTATGAATTAAAAGTTGTGATGATGACAGAAAACCTTAAAGGTATCAAAGCGTGGCAAACATATGACAACTTGCAACATTTTTATGCCAATTTTGATCAAGTTTATCCTGCTTTGAATCAAATTGATACCCACCGATTTAGTCTGATCACCCCAGTATAATTATTCAATCAATCAAATGTCTTATTTCATTTGTAAACTAATTATTTAACTATATTTCAGAAACTATACTGGTTGACTTTTCTCAACAATTTATTTAATTCACAATAGTTCTATCAATTGAGGAGATGAGAATTACAATTCGTTAAAGACCATTCAAAGTTGGTCCCTGTGTAATAGATGAAACAACCTATGCAGGGGCCGATTTCAAATGGTCTTTATCGAGTTTTCATTCTCATGTTTTTAATTTCAAAGAAGTATTTGTTAATTCAAATGAAAATATACATATATACATTGATATAAAGGAATCTATTCAAATAAGCTCTCACTATTTGCAAACTTCATGTCAATTTTAATCGTGCAATGTTCAAACGAAATAAAAAATTAGCAAATATTCTGCACATCCTTCTTAAGACCATTGTGGTATTGTTAACTGTAAAAATTGTGTGAGTGTGTGAGTTGAATAAATGAAAAAATAAGCATGTCTACAAATATTGATTTATATATTCCAATCCCTCTCCTCACATGAAAGGGAAAGAAGGTCAAGTTGAAAATGAAAGAAGTTGCTAACATTATTATCATATTATTATATTATTATTTCATAATCTGAAAATGTTCTTCATTTCTAAATAATGTATTGATTTGACCAAGCGTTTTGGTTGAATTCACCATATTATTTATATTTGATTAGATTTGCCAAAACTTTCACCAAATACTTGTTGCATCCTGGAGCTTCTGGAAACGAAAAAAAAAACCAACAAAACCCTTTTCGAAATTAAAAAAGAGCTTGTAATGGCGAATATTTTGAGGGATATTGATTCCCTTTCCAAAAAATCAATGTTTCTTCTAGAAGAATCAGTTTTCTTTCTGGGGAAAGTAATCTGGTAAGTAATTCTCATCAAACAAGACGATCTGCATTGTAGGCGAAAAAGTGGCATTTTGCTAGTTCCAGATTGGTTTTAAGTTTTGACTAAAATTGGAGAGTGACCTTGCATTGACTTTTTTTTAGAAAAACGAACCCCTGATATAGGAGATATTATTCCAGTCCATTTTACTATCCGGCGCACGACAGACTGTTATTTTCGCCATCAAATGTTTTGTTAAAGCTTCCAAAAATGTAGGTTCATTAAGCTGGCACAACACCTCAAAAATGTACACAAAAAAAAAATAACTTTCTGGGATCACATCATTGCATCTTTTTTAAACCTCTTTGATATTTATGGCGTGAAGTTTTTAGAACATTTATTCTATGATTCACCTTGCATTGTAAGAACAAATTTTTATAAATAGGTTTTTAATGTGCGTTTCTTAACTATACACAAGTTTGTAACTCAGACTAAATTTGAAATCAAGTTCAAAATTTTTTAACTGTGTTAGTTTTTAATAGTGTTAAAGAATGTATTAAATGCGCAGGTGCATTTGTGCATTTTAGAGAACTTGTTAGATCTTCAATTTTAGTTCAGTAGTTTAAAAGTTAGACCTTCAAATTAGTTCAGTTGTTTTAAAAGCAATTAAACGTTCTCGTTGTACGCAAAATGCATATACGTGTCTTTATTTCTCAAATATCGCAAACCGAAAATGGGATATGTCAGATCGCGATAAAACTTGGGAAAAGTGTTGTCCTACTGGATGGCAGTTTTACTAAAAAACATTTTCCTGTTTTATCACAAAGTAACCGAGTTAGTGGAAGTGTAATTTTGAAATTTTTGGTGCATAATCTCTGCTGTGAGAATATTTGCTCCTTTTATAAATAATTTTGAAAAATTTAGCCTGAATGATTTCGATAGATTTTTTCATTACCTTACAATTGGTTATAAGTGTTTTTTTATTTAAAAATTTGACATGATTGTATCAAATTAAAAAATAAAATCGACTCTTTTTGAAGAAGGACACTTTTGATTTTTTTAAAAATATTCTAGGAAGAAATCTAAAGGTTTTTACAATGAAATCCTTGAAAAGCAAAAGGACTTTTTGTTGTTTTCGAGAAACTAAATTTCGAGTAACCTGATTTTTATAGAGGCCTGCGCCTACCTGTCATAATCGACAATCGATAAATAATGTAAACCTGTCGATTTTAAATACCTGGTCATTTCACGGTTTTTCCTGAATACATTTTCAACTTTTTCACGTCAAGGCAAAAACATTATTTGATTGTTTTAAGTAAACCTATAACTTTTATTATTAGATTACAATTTATTTAACATTATGTATATACTTTGATGCTTAAAATTTGGGATTGCAAAATAGGACTTAAGGACGTTAATAAATTTAGGACATTAACTTTTAGCACAAGAAAGTTCGCTAAAAAAACTTAAATTTCACTGCCGTCAAAAGTAAATTTCCGATTTTGTAATGAAATTCTCAAAATTCCAGGTATTGGAATAGAATTCCCGGTTTGTAGGTCAAGTTGCCACCTTGTTTATGGGTTGGAAAAGTCAATATCTGCGCAAGAAATTAATTATATGCGCCATCATAAGTTACCATTTAATTTACACAAGTTTTAGCGTTTTTGTGCAGTCAATTTGGACCCTCATTGGTCTTAAGGTTATTTGATACATGATGACTTCATGAATTATCGACCGATTTTTTACTTTCATTCAGCGGGTTTATCAAGAGAGAAATTCAAATATAATGCTGAAATTTTGGGAAATAATAAAGAATGTATTTAAGCATTGATGTTTGGTGCGTTTTAGTTTTTATTTTGAAAAAAAAAATTCAATAATAATTCTTTCTTAAAATAAAACTGTAACGCACCAGATATCGATTCCTTGATATTTTCCTTATTATTTTCTCAAATTTCAGCATTATTTTTGCATTTTTCTCTTAATAAACATGCTGAATATAAATAAAAAATCTGTCGGTAATTCGTGACATCATTATGTATCACATATCCTTAAAATAGTCACGCCGCCGATAGACGCCGCCAAAAATAGTGTGCGGCGTCACGTCGGCGCGCCGAATCGGAGAAAAATACATTTTTGGAATTTAAATTATTGCACGTTTTTAATGTGCAAAAAATTGTGTTTATTCTATTATGCATATTATATGTGAATTGCACATTAAAAATGCGCAATTAATCAATTTCAAAAAATCTTCATTTTTCCCAATTTTCAAAAAATTCTAAAATCAATGAAATTCTTTTTTAAATATCTATTTTTATATTATTGTTTATTATCAGAAACCGATCATGGAAAAGTCTACCGTAATTTTTGCGCCCAAAGGAAAAATTATTTGAAGACGTCAGGTTACTCGAAAATCAGTTTCTCGAAAACATAAAAAGTTCTTTTTGATTTTCAAGGAGTTTATTGTAAAAAATCTTAGCTATCTTTTTAGAAAAATCAAAAGTGCACATTCTCAAAAGAAGTCGATTTTATTTTTGACTTTGATAAATCAAAGTCTAATTCTAAATGTTTCAAAAAATGTTTATGATTAATCAAAAAGTAAAAAAAAATTCTATTGAAAACATCCAAGGCTACATTTTTTAAAATTATTCATGAAAGGGGCAAATATTCTCGCAGCAGATAGTATCTACCAAAAACTTCAAAATTTCGCCCCCTCTAACTTGGTCATTTTTTGACAAAACAGGAAAATACTTTTTGGTAAAATTACCATCCAGTAGGACCACACTTAATTAAAATACGTAACTGCAATTTGCAGCGATTAAATAAAACGAGGCATCGAAAACACGATTTGGAAAAACCAAGCGAGACTATAAAATTGACGACGGAAAATGGTCAATCTCAATGAAAGAAAGTATTTCTGAAAGTTTCGTCCC
The DNA here is from genome assembly GCA_037177015.1 of Euceroptres primus. Taxonomy (NCBI): domain Eukaryota; kingdom Metazoa; phylum Arthropoda; class Insecta; order Hymenoptera; family Figitidae; genus Euceroptres; species Euceroptres primus. Next base: position 4,796 of record JBAGKK010510631.1, on the reverse strand, counting down.
TCTAGATCTCTCGGAACTCAGCTCCTTTCCACCCTTAATACTTAAAAAATTCCTGGAAACTACACAAAATTCGAGACCACGAATTTTTCGATGCGGAATAGTATCAATCTAAAACGAAAAGACCAAATAAAATGTTTGTCTCTGTAGAAATTTCAGATCTCATCCTTTTTCAGCCTCTAAGACTTAAAAAATTAATGGAATCTACCCAAAATCCCAGCCCACGAATTTTTCGATTCAAAGAAGTTTCAATTGATAAAAAGAAAGACATGAAATGTTCATCCCCAGAAAACTTTCATATCTCACCCCTTCCCACCCCTAATACTTAAAAAATTCCTGGAAACTAACAAAAATCTCAGACAACGAATTTTTCTATGCGGAGTACATAGTTTGAATTGATCAGAAAAAAGCCATATAAAATTTTCAGTCCTGTAAACTCCTCGGATCTCATCCTTTTTCCACCCCTAATACTTAAAAAATTCCTCGAAACTAGCAAAAATTCGAGACCACGAATTTTTCAATGCAAAGTAGTTTCAATTTAGGGGTTTAGGTAGCCGAAAATTTTATATGGCTATCTTCTGGTCAATTGCAAAATTTGCATCGAAATTTTGTGGTCTGGGATTTTTGTTAGTTTCCAGGAATTTTTTAAGTATTAGGGATGGAAAAGGGGTGAGATGAAAGTTCTAGGGGATGGAAATTTCATGTATTTCTTTTTGTCAATTAAAACTTCTTTGAATCAAAAAATTCATGGTCTAGGATTTTGGGTATAGATTCCATGAATTTTTTAAATCTTAGGGTCTGAAAAAGGGTGAGATCCGAAAATTCTAAAGAGATAAAAATTTTATATGGCCTTGCCGCGCCGTTTTAAATTGAAACCACTCTGCATAGAAAAACTCGTGATCTCGAATTTTGGGCAATTTCCAGGACCTTTTTAAGTATTAGAGGTGGAAAAGAAGTTAGTTTCGAGGGATCTAGAGGAACAAAACTTTTAAAAATAATTTCTTTCATTGAGATTGTCCATATTCCGTTGTCAATTTTTTGGTCTCGCTTGTTTTTTCCAAATCCTGTTTTCGATGCTTCTTTTTTTTTTCAGTCTTTGCAAACTGCAGTTACATGTCAAAGTTTCAGCCCGATTTGAAATATTCCATTCTAGTGTTAGGAGATCTGAGAAATAATGCACTATTACATAGAAAATAGAAAAGTAATTTTAAATTTAGTTTTTCAATATCATAAATTTGTTTAATCTTTAACTTTCTTTTACCTAATAAGTAATTTCATTATAAGCTTCACTATAATATAAGAAATATATTTTTTAAAAAGAATACAATTTTCCTTTCAGATATTAAAAATATAATTCTCACAAATAGTACAACATTTAAAAAAGAACAAGATAAATAAAATATTCTCTATGTGTATGCTTACATCAAGCACACAGAAATGCTGTAATCGTTAGAGACGCGTATTTAGAAAATAATAATAAAAATGATCCGCAAGCACGATTTTATCACATGTGATCACAATACGTTTTACAAGCATTGACAAAATAAACCATAAATTAAAAATAATAGCAAAGTCAGGTAGAACGTGGGACATTGGATTATACATTACCTTCTGCATCCAAAACAACCGAAGCAAGAAAGTCAGAATAGTTAGATAACTTAGTAAACGATATAAAGAAAGACAATAACTACTATCAAATAATGCTACTCGTTGACCAAAATGTGATAAACAAATAATCGAAACAAGGCATCATGGTCAGGATGATTTCAAAGAAGCTACCTGCTATGAAAATCAGCGTTCAGGAAGCAACCGTGAACAAGGCACATGAGCTGCATCAATTACACAAATTTTAGACACTCTGAAATATATTTTTGAACAGGAATTTTATTTTATTTTCAGATATTGGAAATGCAACTCTTACAAATACAGCTAACAAAGTAATTTCAAAAAAATGTAAATCCCCGAAAAAAACGAAGGACATTCTAATATTTTGCCAAAAAGTCTTTCAAAAAAAGATTTAATCACATTAGACTTGCATTGATTAAAAATGAACCTGAAACTGCAAATAATATCAAGCTCGAACTGGATGTGGTTTATAGAAATGTACATCATATTCTGCATTCAAGACACAAGCAATGCAGTTAAATTGAAATGGTTAAATAATTTGGCAAACTATCTACAAAATGATAACAAAGAATACCAAATAATGCTACTGTTTGATCAGAATGGGGAAAATAAAAATTCGAAAGAAAGTGACGTAATCAACTGGATTTCTAAGAAGCTACCTAGAATGAAAATCAGCTTTCAGAAAGCAACTGTGAACAAGACATATGAGCTGCATCAAGTAATATCGCTTTACAATCCCCGAACAACGATGTATATCGTTGTTCACTTGTCCAAGGAGAATCGATACATGACTCAACTCACTGATTCTCTCAGTCAACTGTCACAGTCAAGAAGACGTTCAAGATGTCTAATTATTCTTCCACAACAAAAAGAGAACTTCACTTACCTAAAATTATTCAAACAGATGTGGTCCTATATATTTTTTGGATGTTACTATCCTTGAGCTTGTCGAAGCGGAAAATGCAAAGAAAAGCTTTTCTCTGAACATGAATTAAGAGGTTGCAATACTGCATCAGTTCAATCCTTTCTCGAAAGCTTACAAGAAATTTAAGTACTCTCCAGCAATTTCCTGGTTTCCCGAAAAAACTCGCAACTTACATGGACAAGAAATGAAAGCAGGTGTGACTCACTATCCCCCTGTTTCCTTTATGGAAATCAACAACGCGGGACATATAACTAATTTATTTGGAGAATATATTATGTCTACACAATCAATCGCCAAAGCTATGAATTTCCAAATCGTCTGGTTTCCTTTAAATAAAAATGAAGACCGTTTCAGTAGACACGACTGCGCTAAAGAAAAGCTACCTGATTTCCTTTACGCGTTAGTAACCCACAAACTTGATTGCCTCAGTAAGCAAGATGCGAGAATCGGTTCTTGTGACGATGAACTTTATGAATGTAGTGTGGGCACATCTCGACTGAGCTTTGTACTGATAGTACCAGTTTCCTCAACCAAATCCGTTTCTCTTTCAACCGAATGGAGATTTCACAGCGCTTTCGTTCTCGTCAGCTTAGTTTTGCTGACTTGGATTCTGCTGCGACTGTTGCCCTTTAATACGAACAACTTCAGCCTGCTACAAATGTTGCCACTTCGACGCTACACGAACCTCGAAAGCTAGCTGAGCGAATTGTCTTTGGAGGGATGCTTTTATACTGCTTGATGAATTCGTCCTTCATCTACACAGCATTTACGGATACTAGCTTGAAAGAAGAAGAGATGTTTGAACTTGAAACTATAGATGATGTACTTTCCTCTAATTAAGAGACTATGGTGGCCAATTATTATGCAGCATCGTTTTATGACGTCAAAGAAAAGAGCATCAGACTATTGCTAAACAAGTCTACAATTTTCAAAGGCTCCACCACACTAAGTCTAAACCGCCTTTCAAAACAGAAGAATGTAGCCTGTGTAAGGCGATCTGACTCTGCGAATTGGGGCGTTAAGAAAGACAGGGACAATTGTGGTCAACCAGTATCTAAGATTATCACTGATCCACTGTTGACTACTGTATGGTCATGGCACCAGGATCTCCTTACGTCGAAAGATTTGATGAAATTATACTGCGATTGATTCAGTCTGGAATTGTTGACAAATGGAAGAAAATGCAGTTTAATGGATCATCTATTTTGGTCAATGAAGATGAATCTTGCACAAAAAAAAGATATGGCGTAAAATTATTAGTACATTTAGACTCTGCTTCACCTTGCATTGTAGGTACAAATTTTATAAATAGGTTTTAAATATGCGTTTCTTAACTGCGCAAAAGTTCGTATCTTAAACTAAATTTGGAAATCAAGTTCAAATTTTTTTTAATTTGTTAGTGTTAAAGAATGTTTAAATACGTAAGTGCATTTGTGCATTTTAGAAAACTGGTTAGACCTCCAATTAGAAGCAATTTAAAGATGGTTTAAAAGCAATTCAAAATTCTCGTTGTACACAAAATAAGTATACGGGTCATTATTTCTCAAATGTCCCAACCCGAAAATGGGATAAGTCAGATCGCGATCAAACTTAGGAAAAGTGTTATCCTACTGGATGGTAATTTTACCAAAAAATATTTTCGTGTTTTGTCGAAAAGTAGCCGAGTTGGAGGTGGTGAAAGTTTGAAGTTTTTGGTGGGAACTCTCTACTGCGAGAATATTTGCTACTTTCATAAATAATTTTAAAAAATTTAGCCTGGTCGATTTTCATACATTTTTTCATGAGCTTTCCATTGATGTTAAGTATTTTCTGAGAATTTTAAAATTTGACATAAATGTATCAAAATCAAAAATAAAATCGAATCATTTTGAAGATGGATACTTTTGATTCTTTAAAAAATATTCCAGGAAGAAAGCTGAGGTTATTTACAATAGAATCCTTGAAAACCAAAAAGGACTTCTTTTGTTTTCGATCAACTGACTTTTCAATAAAAATATTTTAAAAAATAATTTAAAAAAAATACATATATTTTAAAAATTTTTTGTTGATTTTAGAATTTTTTTAAAATTGGTAAAGCATAAATTTTTTTGAATTTGGTTAATTGCATCTTTGGAATGTGCAAAAACATGTATTCATTCTATTATGCTTATTGCTTGTGAATAACACATTAAAAAAAATCTGCCCGGCCCCCTTCGGGGGCGCGGGCACATTCTCATCGCGCGCTTCGCGCGCGGCTCGCTGCGCTCGC
>JBAGKK010510620.1:0-14012 GCA_037177015.1 Euceroptres primus | reverse complement strand
CAACGATTACGATCTGATTACTGGTAGTCTAAATTTCAATATTTCAGGACGAATTACATATCTTTAGAATCGTTGAGTTGTGTAGATTCGAAAAATCTTGTTTTTGAATCGTTTAATATAAAATTGCATAAAAACATATTTTCTAATATTCGTCCCATTAGGCCTCATTTTTTACCCCATACTGTGGGAAGGTGACAGTTGAGTTGAGTACTCGGTGGAGCAAGCTAGACTGCTAGAGCTAGATCTAGATGACCAAGTAAGGGGAAGCTGACAGGGTGGGGGAACAGTACTCAGGTACCCGGGACTGAGTTGTCCACTGCCCACCAGGCCTACCAAGGGTGTAACGATTGTAACTGTAGAATAACGATAATAAAATAATTTCAAGTATGTACATAGATCAGGTAACGGTAACTCCTGGCTCGCGAGCCAAATCTGCCTGGCTAACCCTGGAACCCTACTTATCGAGTTGGAGTTGCCTGTCGTAGAGTAGAATAGACAATAGAGTCAAGAGTTTTTAAAAATACAAAAAGGGTCAGGTCAATTTTTATGATAAGCCTCTAACGGTTTCCTATAGCCAGGGATAAATTACAAAATATTAAATGCTCGGTTTTAGTTCAAATCTTCTCGATTCACAATAATCTCTGGTCATTTAAATATGAGTTTCGAATGATTCAATTAATTTTAATCATAGATTATTTTTAAATTAAAAAACTAGCTTCGAGTGCGCATTGTTGAACTTTCATCCAACAATTATTTGCTCTTTAAGCCAATTTATTATTTCCTCATCACGATATGCTGAGTGCAATTATTTACATCGTACTCAGTCGTGTTAGAAAGTGAATTTGGCCCTGATAAGAGAATTATAATTTTATACGACTCGATTTCTACCACTTTCAATTGCTTTTATTTTTACAATAATTATGAGCGTTGCATAAATCTCTTGGATTATTAGAACTTGACTTAACTCTTTGATTGTGGATTCGAAAGCTTCAATTGTTCGCAGACTTGTTGCCGCCTCGTAACCGATTATTACAACTCGCACATATATGAGTGTCGTGATAATCACTGGTTACTTTAGCTTCAGTTGACTTGTATTGCTTGTGGGATTATATTTTTTGAATTGATTGCAAGCTGATTTCTGATCTTCCACCCAAATGAGCTCCCAAGAAGTGGGTTGAAAATTCGGAATGGAATCAAGAATTAATTTCTACCACTCAGGCTTGTTCCACGCATCCAGAATTGTTTTTTTTTAGAACAGTTATTTGTTATGTTCATCCAAATGAGCTCCCAAGATGTGGGTTGAAAATTCGGAATGAACTCACAGACTGCCTTATTATTCTGAGTGCTGTCAGCAAATGTCGCACAGTTTAAAAGTTCTACTTTTTATAAACTTGATTGAAAATCGTGGTTTGCGATTTTCAAGTAATTAGAATATTGAATGCTAAATTCTTTATATTTAGCAACCCCTAGATCCCTACACTGGCCTATCGGGAGTGCTGGGAAACAAAAGCTTTCTAGTAGAGAGCAGCGGAAGTTAGGTGCCCCTTCTTGCGCCAAACTCTACGAGCTGGAGGAAAGCTTCTTTAAAAAATAATGCTACGCTCCTCACCTCGTGAAGAGGATCAAAGCCTAAGAGGTCAAGAACTGATAGCAAGCCGTTTTTATAGTTTTGGGCCTTCTGCTTTCCCACTATCGGTCCCCGGTATTTCCGGCGCGTGGTGTTTATTGATTCGTTGGGTCAATGACGCGCCTTTTCTTGCCCCCCCTAATTCTATTGGTCGGCCCTCTTGACATTTTTGGCGCTATTTTCTCCCGCCGAATATTTATTTTCCCGCGTATTTGTTTATCGCTTCTGTCTGTAATCTTCTAGAATTGTCTCGGTTCTCAATACCGTATCCTCTTTTGTTTGGTGCCTTCATTTTTGAATCGATATTTAATAATTTAATATTTAGTTGCTCTTGTTATTTTTCTTATTTTACTTTTATAGTAATTAATCGTTTTATTATTGAGGGTCATTTGGACCGTCTCAAGCCTGATAAGTTTTGAGATTGTATGGTAAGGTTATTTGACTCGCGAGCGTCGAGTTGGACAGTTGGAGTCTGATCTGCATCTTAAATAGTTTCTTGATAAATTTGAGGATAACGTGAAATATATTTAACGTTAAAAAACTATATAAAGTTCGAAAATTGAATTTATTATTCTTTGTGATTATCTTTTAATAAAAAAAAAACAATCAAGGATTTCACTTTCGAGCCTTAAAAAATTGGATTTTTTTGTTTGTAAAACGTCCTGTTGTCTATTAAGCATTTGTAGTATATAAATTTTAATTCTATTTTTAATTGTTTTGTTGATAGGGTCAAGATGGAACCGTTAAGTTGGATGTTGGTCCGGATTGTATCGTTGAAAAATCTGCAAAAGACTGTAATAAAGCTCAGTGAAAGTCGAGGCGAAAGTAGGACTGTAAGTATTTTAAAAAAAGACTTTGGTACTGTTCAGAAAATTCAGTTTTTGATTACAAATGGTTCTTAGTCGTCCAAACAAAAAAAAAACGTTTTTTTTTGTTGCACTTTAGAAGCAACAAAATTAATTCAAGAGACCATTATATTTTATCTATTTAATATGTGTGAAATTAAATTATTTTATTTTTTGCAGTACACATGTGGCAGGGCGAAAGCCATGGATTTATGTTGTGAAAGCCACTTAATCTCCAGGAGTCATTGCATTTTTTTTCTCAATGCAAACAAAATTTATGTTCAAGACCTTGGGGTAGGTTTTACTAATTCTATTCAATTACAATTTTCCGAACATTTCTTATCAATCTTTAAAAATTAGTAGTAATGCTAAGTATAAAAATTAATTAAAATTAATTTCAAATACATATTATACTATTTAATTATCTTGTAGAGTTTGAACGGCACTTTCGTTGATGGAAAGATGCAAAATCCGCATGACATCGTTGAGATAAAAGAAAACAGTATAGTGAGTTTAGGAACGAGCGATTTAACAACAAATCATGCAGAAAAATTTATCTTTCGTGTTGAAAAGGAGGTAAATTTTTATCTAAAAAATCACTGAATCTGACTCTTTTGTCTCTATTTATTATTCTTAAATATATTCGTTTGAATAAAAAAGTTGATAACCTTTTTTTAGGTTCTTAATGCTTCTTTATTGTAAAATAACTGTTATCAATTTTAGGTGATGTCTATTGGTAACGGAAACTCGATTCCAAAAGAGCAGAATCGAAATTCGGAAGAAAATCGCTTAAAAACTGCAGGTCAGTATTTTGTTATTTTCGAATGTTATTTTAATACATATTTCTAAATTTTAGTTTCTTAATTCGTGTGATTTTTTAAAAAACAATTAGACTTTTATTTACAGGCAGTAGTCAAGATGAAAGCGATGATGAAATTCAAATTCTCGCGGAGTTCTTTCCAAATCGAGTTACTCAAACATTCACTGAACAAAGGAATATAAAAATAAATTTTGAACTCGAATTTTCTGGAAATAATGTACCGAAGGTGTATGTGAATATGAGGTCTCCTGATTTATCACCATTTTCTAATATTTTGACAATTGCCGGCAGATCGATTGAAGAGCATCAAGCTGTTATCCCATTAGAAAATCATCAGAGGGAAATATTTTCGGAAGAAATTGATATCACTGAATCAACAGCAACAATAGCAACAGAAAATAACAATACAGAATGTATATTACAAAGTGAAGCATCAAACGAGGAAGATTCTAGTAATTTAATTTCGAATTCTGTTCAAATTAAAGGTCCAAGTAGAAATAGAATCTTACAAAATGAAGAAAAAAGATTGAAAACGATTTCACCCATAGTGATAGAAGACAAGAGAGACTCGAAAATGGCAGAAAATGAAGAATCTAAAGTCAAAATTAAAGAAAATCAAAATAAAAGAAACAACATACGTTCTATTAGAGTTCTACCAAACGAAGAAGTTTCAGTGTCGAAATTTGCTCAAATTAAAGAAGCAAGTAGAAATTTTGTTATGCAAAATGAGAAACAGTGCAGTTTGACCGGTTTGGCATCACCTTCGGCTTCAGCTTCTATCTCACCTCTGATCTTTTCCTCTTCTGTTTCTTCGCTGGATATTAATAAAGAGAATACGAGAGAAATTCGAAATTGCAGCGTTCCGGGAAATATTCTTCAGATCGAAGAACCTCCGATGAAAATGCCAAGAATAGACATAAAGAAGAAAGAAGCTAGGAAAGGATTAGTGGATTATGAAATTGATGAAAGCTCTTACTCTGAAAGCGATGTGGAAGATTCTCATGTCATTAGTACGCCAGTGCAGAAGACAGATTTCAATTTATTGGAACTTTCTCAAAATTTAGTCAGTATTGAAAAGGAAACTCCAGTTTCTAGTCATCGAATTTTTGAAAGTGAAGCTGATGAAGCTGATTTAGTCTTGAAAGAATGGACTCCAATTCCTAGCCACAGAATTTATGCGAGTGAAGCTATGGCTGATAAAGCATTGATGGAGATTCTTTCCTGGAATCCTGTTGAATTTTTGATGGTTTGATCATTGTTCTGTAATTTAAAACAGCGGGATAGAACCAAAACTGAAAAAAACCGGTATTTTTGAAAATCAGAAACCAAGACCGAAATTATTTCGGGTTTACTCGTTGACTTAAAATTACAAAAAAAAAAAGAATTATTATTTCACTTTCTGAAATATAAATTTCTGAAAAATATTTTTACATTTTTTTTTTTTACAGGCAGAAAACTGTTCAAGATGCACGCCTTGCGAGCTCTATTACAACAAGTTTTTTAACTACACGTCAAAATTTTACAATGAGTACGAAAATTACAGTTCGGCGTTGATTTCATTTTTATTACTGGATATTGCTTGTGGAATAAAAAGCGAATTTTCAGCTATTGAAAAAAATCCATTGTAAGTATAATTCTATTAAGATTTCTGCCTTTAATTATTATTACTCTTGACCGAATCCATTTCAAATCAGGCAGGTTCTACACTTGAAGTCGCATAATCTCTCGGGGACAAAATATGTTGTTTTTTGGAGGAAATTAAGCCATACGTATTTTTGGGATTTGTGATAAAAAAATTTCCACGAAATTATGGGTATTTGAATTTTTTGCTTTGTTTTTCAAAAAAACCCTAATTTTTTCTTTAAACTTCTATAACTTTTGACCTAATTGAGATATTTAAGATTTCTTCCCAGATTCTGGTAGCGTTTATCGTCTTCTTTCGAAATCCTCAAAAAAATTTAGATAATATTTAAAATTAGCAAAATGGCGACAGTTTTTCTGAAAATAATTATAGTCGATTTTCTCAAAAAACCCACACTTATATTTTTTGTTGAATTTGTACTATCATAGGGAAGACATCTTGTGAGTTTCATGCGGGCTAAAATAATTTTTTTTCATAAAATCGAATTTTTGCATTTTTCTGGAAAACAACTACAGATACAAAAAAATGTTAAGAAAATAGTTTCCACCAGTAAAAAAGTTCTACAAAAAGTTCTTTTACTCATTTATGATATCTTGCATCATTTCCGAGAAAAATAAAAAAAATTCAATTTTCAGGCACAAAAAACCTTGTTATTTTGTTAAATCCAATGATTCCTCTTCGGATCTCGAGGACTCCAATGAAGAATCTGAAGAAATAGATAATAAAAATCTGGAAACGTGGGCCTAGGTATTATTATTTTTTTAACTGAGATTCAAAAGAAGTTTTTGTACATTATTAAAAAATATCAGGGTGAATGTGAAATATACTTAAATGTATTGAATATAAAAACTTTTTAGGCCAACAATGTTTAGTCTTGACATTATTTTTGTAACTTAAATCGTTTCAGCAAAAAATTTGAAAATTCGATTTTACGAAAAATAATTTTCTCGCCATAAAAATTGTTTAGCCCACGTAAAACTAACAGGAAGTCTTCTTTATATAAACGTACATTTTTTAAAACTATTTAAGGAAATATGGGTATGGGTATTTATAGGTATTTATTTATTTATGGGTATTTTCAAAAACCAGGAGTCAAGAAAATTTTGTTGTGCATGAAAATTGAATTTTTTTATTTTTCTCGGAAATGGTGCAAGATATCATAAATGAGTATCAGAACTTTTTGTAGAACGTTTTTAATTGTGTAAACTATTTTCTTAACGTTTTTTCGTAACTGTAGTTGTTTTCGAGAAAAATGCAAAAATTCGATTTTATGAAAAAAATTTTCCTGGCCACAAAAGTTATTTAGCCCACATAAAACTCAGAAGATGTCTTCCCTATGATAGTACAAATTTAACACAAAATTGGCAAAAAATATAAGTGTGGGTTTTTTGAGAAAATCGACTATAAATATTTTCAGAAAAACTGTCGCCATTTTGCTAATTTTAAACATTTTCTAAATTTTTTGGCAGATTTCGAAATAAGACAATAAACACTACCAGAATCTGGGAAGAAATCTCAAATATCTCAATTAGGTCAACAGTTATAGAAGTTTATAGAAAAAATTTGGTTTTTTTTTTAAAACAAAGCAAAAAATTCAAATACCCATAACTTCGTAGAATTTTTTTTTCAAAAATTACAAAAATACGTATCGCCTAATTTCCTCTAAAAAACAACATATTTTGTCCCCGAGAGATTCTGCGACTTCAAGTGTAGAACCTGCCTGATTTGAAATGGATTCCGCCTCTTGTTATAAAAATTTATATTTTTTCCATATCAGATGGTTCGAACCGGGAATTTCCTTAGGAAGTTCCTGGCTAGGTATTTTTTTTTGGTCTGAAAACTTGGACTAGATAAAATAAATAAAAATAAAAAATTTAAATAAAAATTTATTACAGTTTTACAGAATGTGTCATTGTAGAAGACTCTGCCACCAAATTTCAAATAGGCGAAGCAGATTCTTTCCTCCTGAGTTTTAAAATTAAAATTCTCTGCTCCGAGAAAAATATTTTGAAAGTTCCTATGATTGGCGACGTTCTTTCGATTGATTTAATCAGTGGGAGCAATAATTCTTTTACCATAATGTTTGCCTTCGTCAGCGAAGTTTCCATCGCCACTGAAGATGATGCAACTCAAAGTAAGAAGAAATTTTAAAAATAATAGTATAGAAAATAATTGTTTGAAATATCCTCTATTTTATCTATGATTTTCTAATAATATAATATTTCTGATGTAAAATTGTCAGTGACCTGCACTGTATTTACCAAAATGTTGGATTTTAACATTTATAACAGTCATATTCAAGTAGTCCGAATTATTATTGGTGCGCTGGTTGCACTGAATTTGGTGAAGGCTCTCGAAGAAGTTCAAACGTCTCCACTTCTGCCTTTAATTTTAAGACCAACGCCAAAAATTTTCAGCTTCAATGAAAGTTCGAAGTCTAGTGTATTGAAATCTTTTCAATATCAATCATTACAGGTATACATATATGTACATATATAAATTATAAAACTACTGATATACTATGAAATAATATTTGGATATTGATGATGAATTGGCTTTAGGGTCACAAAAAATTGAAATGAGGATCGATACAACTCCTTCCTAAATACTATGAAATACTAATAATTTATTAAAATACTGTCGAATTTTTTACAATAGTTTTCAAAAGAATATAATAATTCTGAAATTATTTGTGTGTGTAGAAAAATCTGGATTATGACCAATTAACTGCCGTCTTGAAAATTACTAAAGTTATCCACAGCGAAGAGCCAAAGGTCTGCGTAATCGCAGGACCGCCAGGTAAAGCATTGTTTTAGTAAAATGGAGGAATATTATAAATTACAATTATAGCTTTTCGTTTAATGAGATTTTTTATCACTTTAACAGGCACAGGAAAAACTAATGTGACAACAAATATTATCTTGAGAGCTCTCTGTTCGCAAAAAGCTGACTCCTTAGAGCAAAAACCCCTGAAGATTTTAGTAACCTGTGGATCAAAGGCAGAAATTGATGAAATATTGATTAGGCTTTCCAGTGAGGAGAAACGTTTGGGTATAATAAGACTTACAAGACTCTTAATAGTTAAATTATACAATATTATATATCTAAAAACGATGTTTTTATTTTCTTTGCAGGCATGTCACACAAATTGGTTCGTGTTGGAAATTCTAATAAAGCTCAAATACAAGCTTATACCTTGCGAAACCTGGCAGAAAAGTTTGTTAAAGATCATCAGTTGGTAAGACGAATAATTAAAAAGGGTGTCTAACGTCCTGGAAATCCTTGAAAACCTAGAAAAGTCCTTGAATTTTTTTACCTGGAAAAACCTGCAAAAGTCCTTAAATTTCACTCATAGTGCTGGAATTCTTATCTCTCTACATTTGAATTAGTAGTTTTCTTCGAATGACAGGGTTGCTATAGAAAATTCTTGAAAGTCAGGGAATTTAAAAATGGTCAGGGAAAGTCAGGCAAAGTCAGGCAATACCTTCGAAGAGTCAGGGAATTTTTTTTTATCCAACAAATTATAATTATATCTCAATAAATTATAATTATAATTTAACAATTATTATAATTACATAATTATAATATTAAAAAATCAGGGATCAGGGACTGACTGAAGAACAGTCAGTCCCATATTCCCCTTCTTTCTCCCTTTCCCCTATTATTTTCCAAATCTCCTAAAATCACTTTTTTAAGAGTTTCATTCCTTTTTCCCCCTTTTTTCCCTTTTTATATTCAAATTTCCCAATAATTTCCAAAGAATTATGAGAAATAGAAACTTGTGACTTTCAAAAACTCTTTTAATGTTCTCTTCAGTTTACCATGATTTCCAAATTTTCAAAATCTATGAAAGTCTCCTAAAATCTCTTAAAATCCTCCAGAATCTTTAAAACTTTTTAGAATCCTTCAGTCTACAAAAAATTACCGAAATTCTCTCAAATTCTTTCGAATCTTTAAAACTTATCTGAAATATGTAAAAATTCTCCAAAATATTCTAGACTTTTAAAATCTACAATCATTTAGATTCTTCTGGATTCTTCCATAATCTTTTAGAACCTTTTGAATTCTCATATAATAATCTTTTACAATCTTAAGAAGCTCTTAAAAATTCTTTAATATTTTACAAAATATACGAGAATGTTCCAGAATCTTCTGAAATCTTCTAAAATCTTCTATAGACTCCTCCAGAATATTTTGAAATGTACCTAAAGTTTTGAACGTTCAAATGAACAAACTTTTTTTTCTGAAATAAAATTTATCTTAAAATTTCGTTCAATCTACAAAATAAAAAGAAATATCATGATCTTCATCATTACACTAGTTTCTATATTAATAAATCAATATTTTAGAAGCAATTTGATTTTTGAAATGAAATGAAACAACAAATTTCATTCATTTAAACACGTTCAAAACTTTAAACACATTATTCTGAAGTGCATTAGAATTTCTAGAATTCTGCAGAATCCTTCAGAACCTTTTCAAGTCTACAGAAAAGACTCTTGAAGAATCTTCCCAAAATTCTGTAGACTTTTTGATAGTCTTTAAAAAAAGTTCTGCAAGAGATTAGAAGATTTTAGAACATTATGGAAGATTTTTAGAAGTCTGAAAGATTCTAAAACACTCAAAAATCTAGATTGTAAAGAATTTTTTGGGATTTGGAAAGATTTAATGAATCTACAAATGGTTTATAGAAAATAAAAATCTTCTGAAAGATTTTAAAAGTTTATTGAAAACTCCAGAAGTCATGAAGGATTTTTGAAAATTCAAGAGCATTCCAAAGATTCTGAAAGTTTAGAAATTTGAGGAGTGTTTTATTAGATTCTAAACAGGAATCTAAGGTTTCTGACGATTTTTTTTTTAAGATTCTGGAGAATTGCAGCTTCTTTCGTATTTTTAAAAGAAAAAACTTCCCTTCTTTTTATTTTTAATCCCCTTTCTTGAAAAAGAAATCCCCTATTTTTCCTGGAATTGAACCACTTCTAAATCATTGTGATCCCGGTATTATATAATTATAACGGCAGATAACGGTCAGGGAAAATGAAAAATTGGTTAGAGAAAAGTCAGCAAATTTTAGAATTGGGATTTTGTAGCAACCCTGAATGAAATCAAGAGAAGTCGTTTATTAATTGCTTTAGTAAGCTTATTTGGTAGAAAACTCCTGATTCACTTAGTAATGCTTACTAATTAGTTTAGTTAAGTTACTAAATGAATTTGTAGTTTTTTACTGTGGAATAGTAATTTTTATTAAAGATTAGTAAAAACGCTTACTAAAGCAATTGATAAACGACTTAGTAGAAAACTCCTAATTCTTCTTCGAGAATATTTCCTGAAAAAATAGTTTTTTTGAGCTTATAGAGATAAATGCAGTTAGCTAAACTCAAGAATTTCATAACTCGCATAATAAACATTTTATATGGTTAATTTATAGTTAAATTGATTATTTATAAATGTAATAAATTGTAAATTTAAATTTTTAATGTAAATTATTTATAGTGTAAATTATTTCTATCGTACAGGTTCAAGAAAGATTTTTTCATGGAAAAAATCTTATGGTACCATTATGGTAATAATTAAAAAATGATACCTGGAAAATTTTATTTTTTACCTGAAGAACCTGGAAAAGTCCTGGAATTTTTTTAAGGAGAAACACTAGACACCCTGAATTAAAGTTTTAAAAAAAATTTAGTTAATTTATTTTTAACGTTTGTTTGAGTTTAGGATTCTGATATTGGTATTTTGGATCCGGATCCTCTGGAATTCTCCAGAAATTTAGAGTTTGGAGAGAAGCTTTTATTATCTCAGGCAGATGTTATTTTTTGCACTCTTTCCATGTGCTTATCCGATCGAATGTGCTCCGCTTTCGGGTATATTTACTAAACTGAATAATACAATCATGTTTTTAATTTTTTAAACTCGGATACCTAATTTGAGAATTAATTTTTCAGACAAAAAAATCCAATATCAGTTTGTATAGTTGACGAGGCTGCACAAGTCAATGAAATTGAGATTTTGCAACCTCTTACATTTGGAGTAAAAACTTTAGTGTTGTTCGGTGACCCGCATAAAATTTCGATTCGGAATATATCCTTGACCGAAAAATTCAATAGCACATCCTACGTAAGTTCTAAAAAAAACTATACAATTTATTTTCCAATAAAAAAATAAAAATTCTTCATTAATATTGTTATTTAATTATTATTTACTTGTTTTTTCTTAGATGACAAGCTCGCTTTTCTTACGTTTAATGTCAAATTTCGATGAAACAAATGAAAGTCCAGTAATTAACTTGGAGAGGCAATATAGGATGAATAAAAAGGTGTTTTATTTAATTAATAAGTACTTTCACAATGAAACTTTAGAGACTAAAGAGAAAGAACCAAAGAAATTTCCTCTTTTCTCCTGCTCAATCTTCTCGATTAATTCCTTAAAAAGTCATAAAGTGGAAGTTACTTTTGCAAAAAATTTGATATTCTGCATCCTACATGGAATGACCTTGAATGATTTTACTAATTTCGGAAAACCAATCAGCATAGGGATTGTAGTCCCTTATTGTAGCTCAAAAAAATACTTGCAAGCAGAGATTGAAAATTGGTAAATAAATAATTTGAATTAATGAAAATTTCGAATCGAAAAAAAATAAAACATTTTTTTCAATTCTTACGATTGAAAAAAATGTTTTTTTTCCGATTCGGAATTTTCATTAATCACTTCCCGGGACGTACAAAGTTTGGAACACATCTTCCATTATTTGAATTTATGAAAAAATTTATTAGAATTTTCAGTTAAACTATATTGATATTATAATTCATTTTTCAGGATATCCTTAATATCCATGAAGAAAAGAGAATACTTCACGATTGAGGTGGACACGATTTCGGCATTTAAAAACCAGGAAAGAGATATTTTGATAATATCATGTGTCAATAAAAATAAAAGTTTGCTCACACTCAGTGGAGAATACTGGCTCTACTCTTCGATGTCCAAAGTAAAGCACAGCCTAATTATATATGGTGTAAATGAAACATTTCAAGTGACGCAGGTAGTTGAACCTGATATTTTGAATTTTATCTAATTACAATCAAACATTCATTTAAAACAAAGTTTTAAAGCAATCGTTTTTTTTTACAGAAAGAATGCATGTGGAATGCATTTGTTACCTATTTAAAGGATAAAAGAATCTTAATAAACATTAAAGATCCAAGTAGTCTGAAAGAACTACAGAAAATATTACTAAGAAAAAGGTAATCTGTTAAAACAAAGTTTTAAAGCAATCGTTTTTTTTAACAGAAAGAATGCATGTGGAATGCATTTGTTGCCTATTTAAAGGATAAAAAAATCTTAATAAACATTAAAGATCCAAGTAGTCCGAAGAAACTACAGAAAATATTACTAAGAAAAAGGTAATATGTAGAGGGTGAGTGCACTTGTCTCCGGACACGTATCAGTGGTCGGACGAATATTTATTTTCTCTGAAGAAAAAATTGTTATAATGTTATAAAAGTTCAGTCATATGAAAGAGATTGATCTTTATTTTCTAACCTTTTTTTGACAGATTGCAAAATGTAATAATTTTTTATTTATGAATTTCCAAATGTGGGGTCCGAACATAGAATCGTTATCCGTCCACGAGTGCGTTTACCCTACTTACCATTCGTCAGAATCTTGGACACAATCTGCTTTCGCGATACAACAGATATTTGTATTTATTGTCTTCATTGTATACTTTTTACAAGTTTTTACAATATTCTTTTGTCCACTTAAATTATCAAATAAAATGAAGATACATATTTTCTTTCTTAGAATTTTTACCTGAACAGATAACAATTAAATCATTACATATTTCTGTGTCTATATTACAGTTCCTCCTGTCCTTAGGCTATGTTACTCCTCTATATCACTATTTTCTTCCGACTCAACCCCAACATCTAGATTCTTGCTTACCCTCTCTCTCTCGCAAGTCTTTCGAATTTTTTTGTAAATCTGCAGAGCTCAGAGCTCAGTTCTTCTTTCAGAATATTTATTAGTTTCTGTTCAATTTCGATATGCGGATCTTTTTGTAACCGAGAATCAACCTCGCTGACCAAGTCCCTTTTAATTAGTCTTCTTGCTTCTTCGCAAATCCAAATGTGAGCCAAATTTTCTTCCGATACTCCACACAATCTACATAATGTATTGCTATACCCTTTATTGCGTTATTATTATTATTATTATTATTATTATTATCAATCGTTCTTAATTCCTCCATTAGACAAATCCCAGGGTACAACAGATCTTTATATATAAATGTACATGTGTGATTAAATACATTGTTTGTATCGTAAACGATATGCTTTTAATTTTTGTCATTCCCAAAATTCCAAAAACTTGAAAATAATCTACGTTGTCAAGTTGTTGGAAGCTGTTCGGCTAAAAGTCAGGATGTTTCACCATTTGTTGCCAGTACTTCAACCACACCAGCCAGGGCTAAGGTAATTAAATCAGCTCTTTAATTTGTAAATTCAGAGCTTTGTATTGAACGGACTGAATGTAATTTTTTCAAACTGTAAACTGACTTGTAACTACAATCAAAAGATGACAAATATGTAACTTTTGTGGCTAATTGTATATCGTCGTCACGAATTATAGAAGTTATTATACTCGGTGTCGAGGAACAGGGACTTGGATGGATTTCATTTGATTGGTAGTGCAGTTTGACAGCTGTCTAAAAATATTTGGATTGAACGTTGCGTAATTTTTCTAACAACTTGACATACTTTAAAATTTTATGAAGTTGATTTTTTATACACTTTCAAGAAACGAAAAAATGTATACAATATTTCAAAATTTATAGAATGATATTCTGTAAATTTTGAAATATTGTATTTTTTAAAATAATTTCAATTTGATTCACCAATAGACTTCAAACATTTCGAAGGTGGATTTTCCAGTTCCAAGTATCGTTTCCGAACATCTGGAAATTGACTTTCGACATCAATAATCACCTGTGACAAATTGCAGATTATATAATAGTACATTACGATACGTGTGACCTAAGTGGCCCATTTTGGCACGGCGCGATGTTAGCGCCCGAGCGGAGCG
>JBAGKK010510609.1:0-14012 GCA_037177015.1 Euceroptres primus | reverse complement strand
TATAGTGTTTTCCTGACTCTGAAAAATATGAATGTGGCTAAAGTCGAACGATTCAGTATTACGCCATGCATATATTTTTTGTCAACATATATTACAGCTGAAATAACTGGACAACGTGCCAAAGGGCCAATTCCACTTTTACTTTAAACACTAAGGAGTTACAATCCTGAAATACGAAGTTTCAGATTTTATATCTGATTATTTATCTAACTTCTCACGGTAAAACTTTTTTCTTTTTTTTTTTCTTAAAGTTTTCTGAGTCTCCATATTTGTTTATCAAAGAAATGTAAGTTTGAAAATAATTTTATTTGTTTGAATTTTTAAAATCATTTAAAATTTAATCATAAAATCATTAAGATTTTTAAAAATCATTTTTTAAAATCAAGAGGTGGATCCAGTTTTGAAAAATATTCTGTGAGTATTAATTAAAAACAAATTTTCATCGATGATACTGTTTCCAAATATATATCTAAAATATCAAAATGTGTATAAAAGAGTTTGTAAAAAATGTATCAAAATTCCATTCGATATTTTTTTGAACTTTGGATTCATGAATTGTTCTTGCTCTTGAGTGCGATATTGCTTAAAATATTTTCTTTTGAAGGTGACTAATTATGAGAAAAACAAACAAAACTAAGGTCAAAAGGAAGGTTTTAAGTTTCGTAACCCAAAAATTACTAAGTATATTTTAATACGTTTCCTTTTAGATTCTCATTTGCCTGAGGCTGCATTGTATAGTAAGCTTAGTTTAATTTTATTTAGTAACTGCGCATTTTTGTTATTACGAAATCGCTTTCGTTTTCAGTGTAATTATTTTTCAAAAATATATATTATAACTATAGATTAGATTAACTATAGATTAGTATATGTATTTTGAAATACAAAATTGTGTTTTTCAAGAAAAAAGCTCTGGTACAACAAATTCAATGATTAAATGTCTTTTTAATTACAAAGGATCATTTATCACTCTTACAGAATTTCTTTCGTGAAAGAAGGTTTCTGCACACATGAAGGGATTTTCTAAAAGAAATCAAATGCCTTGCACAAGGCACGTAGGTCGATTATTATGAAAGTGGGATTGCATCTATTGTAAGTAGTTGAGGATGATTGACATCATGGTGGAATGTAGGCAGAGGTAGCAAATCGATATGGGATGGTGAAATTTCGATTGAGGACTCGATGCCTCATCAAGCTAATTCGAGAATAAAAGGTTTTGTAATTTAAGGAGTAATTTTTTCATTATTAGAGTAATTCTTCATTACATACATGATTTCAGTGTATTATTTTATTGTTGTACGTTTAGTCTCAACCTTTTTTGTATTTAATAGTGAAATTACCGCATTTTTGTATTTAATAGTGAATTACCGCATCTCTTCTTTTTGACCTTCATTTCCATGACTTGTTTCACTATTAAAGTATTATTTTATTTCTCTATTAAAAAAAAATAGATTCCTTAAATGTTGGCCCAAATTATACAATGACAATGGGAATCTATTTTTTTATTCTAAGCATTAAACAACTGAGAATGCAACCAAATGAGGTGTAAATTCCATAATCCAAAATTCGAAATTGAAAACTGCATAATATGCAATCAATTGTGTTCTTTCACAGAAAAAACTAAGGTTAAAAATTGTTGCAGGTAATTTTTTAGAGGGATAAATTTTTATTCAGACAACTTCACGTCTTTCAAAATACATGTGTTATCATGGAAAAAAAAGAAAATTTAACCGTTATTTGGATAAAATTTATCCTGTTAAGTTAATTTTTGTTGCAGGTAATTTTTACCCCGAAACCGAGGTAAATTTTATCCTTCGTTTTTTCTGTGTTATTACTTATTATGTAAAAAAATCATATTGCTTGAGGAAACTACGTTATTTTGAATAAGAAAAGATCATTCAGAGTTTAAACAATAGAATGAAAAATTACTTGTCTTTCTTTTACTAAATAATTCAAATTGTAATTTATTTTTGAATAATGCTGAATAATTTTATAATTCAAATGTCTTATTAAAATGCTCTTTAGTGACAGACACTTTGTTGATTAAATGGAATCAATTACGAAAAATTTTCTGTAGTATAAATTTTATAAATATTGTAAAGATTCTATAATGCAGGAATAAGTGCATGTTTTAAATGCAGTTGCAGAGAAAGCATCTGAAGTTAATTAAAATTGTCCTTGGCTTAAAAATTCTTTAATTTATGAGCTTCTATTTTTTTTTTTATTAAGGATCATCGACCATCTGTTAGTGAAGACTAAAGATAAGTAACGGTCTGCTTTGTAAATGCTAAGTGCATTTACATTTATATACATACGTAGTTCCTGACGAGCATCCCAAATCTAAAATTCATTTGCATTACGCACACTGTGATTATCATTAACAATGTTTTATGCTCAGCACGTTTCTTGAGTAACGTGTAATGACTAATGAGGCCCAAAGTTTAAAAGCGACAACTCATGTATAGATACTTCACAAATAATTTTAGTTCTTTGAATCCTGAAAACAGTGTTTTAAATGTAAGTCGAGTTTTTTACTCTTAAATAATATTAAATTCTTCAAAACAAGCAGTAGGTGTTCCGCATATTAAAAAAAAATAATTTGGATAAATCGACGTTTGAAATTAATTTTTACATTCTCAACATATTTATTTATAACCATCCAATTGCCTCGGTGATTAGTTTTCCAATTTTTCAAATAAAATGTATTAATGGCAATATATTAATGGCAATATGTTTAGTGTAGTTTATTGACGGTTGTTCACCTTTATATAATGGTATTGTACCAATAATAAACAATAATTAATGGTAATATATTAATAACAATTTTTACTTCTATGAATATTTTGAAACATAAAATAAAGAAATTTTAATTCCATTAAAAGGAAATTTAGACTTGAGTTAAAAAACTTAAAATAATTCAAACGAAGACTTTAAAAGAGGAAAACAATTATGAATTTCAGGAAAGACGATTCAAACTAGGGGAGTTTTTCCCGCGTCGGGATAAATCAATAAACTCTGATTTTGCTTGGCATACCTATAACATAAATTTTCTGTACAGTTTCTTTTCATTCTTCTGAAACTTTCATCTGCTTTCAACCTCCAGGAGAAATTCATTTTTCTATTATTATTTGTGAAAATAATTTAGTTAGTTTTTAGACCAATAGATGGAAAGTGTAAAAATCAATAACATAGTCTTACTCACAAGTGCAGATGTGAAATAGACTTGAGTATAAAAGCAACCTACTGGATCAATAGATTCAGGTAGTCCGATGCTTCTCAGGCAGATTTGCCATAATATGCTATTTGCCTCACCGCCTCGTTGCGCAAAACAAGATTCAGTTTACCTACTGTGGAAGCGACTTTCGACTACTTTTTGCACTCGGGATTAATTTAATTAATTTTTTTCTTAATAAAATGTGAGTACACATTTTTTAAGTTATTGTGATCCTCCATTGAAATAAGAACGATGATTTTTGTTTTGTGTATATTTGAAATTGAATTTTTTTTGAAGATTTGTTTTTTAATTTATTTAAGAGAGCACATGGAATTTGTGTAAATGAATATTGCGAACCCTTTGATATTCGTGAATTATATTTCTTGGAATTTATTTGTATTCTGTAAAAATATTTTTGAAAATGATTGGAATTGCGTGATCAACCGTGAAAATGAAATAACTTCTTTATCATTGTACGTTAGTGCAATGCAGCTTCTTTATCCACTGCACGAAGATCAATAAATATTTGAGATTTTAAATTTAAAAATGACAATTCTCACAACTTTCACTAAATAATGAAGCAATTCTGTAATGATAATCATTAAATTAAATTGTTTTTAAACTGGGAGTAGAACATAAGTCAAAATATACAGTTTTGTAATTGTCTTTTGTGTATTAGAAAATTATTTTACTATGAAATGTAAAAATCAAGATACAAAATTTTGAGAAATAAAATATTTTTATTAAAAAGGCAACAGATATTATTGATCTTATTATTAATCTTCATTCTTTGATCTTCAGACGTTTGATCAAAATATCTTTTCTTTTTAAATCTTTTTTTTTTCTTCAAATATCTAGAAATTCATTTTCATAAATATTGAATACTTAGAATGTGCAATTAGAGAATATAAAATTTTAATAATTTTCAATGACATTGAAAAAACTTTGAAAAAATCTGCTACTCAAGATTTACTGCTACAACATTTAATAACACTACAATAAGAAAGTACTAACTAAGCATAGTAGTCATAAAATAATCACATTCTAAATTACATGAACTTGCATGTTCTTGTAATGTATGCATGCATGAACTTGCAATAAAAACTAATGATCCATGGAAGGGAGAAACATAAAGATTTCTGAATGTCACTACTTTTAACAAAGAAACTATATATTATTAAGTTAAAATTCTTACAATTTAAGAACAATCTGTCAGACAGAAAAAAATGAAAATAATCAAAGATAAAACAATCTAACAATCTGTCAGACAGAAAAAAAAGGAAAATAATCAAAGATAAAACAATCTAACAATCTGTCAGATAGAAAAAAAACAAAAATAATCAAAATAAATCTTTAAATCAAATTTGTTATACCTTTTTTTATGTTTATTAGGATTCTAAAAGTGACAAAAACAAAATTTTTTAGTAGCATATTTCCATATGAATAAATAAAACAGTAAACAAATAATTGTATAATTTTTTTCAGTTACTGATCTTTGAAGTTTAAGACATTTAGTTTTTAGTTATAGAAATGTATATTTTCAATTTTTGAATGGATTTTGCAGCATTTTTCAATAATCTGACCAATTTTAAGTTTTGTGAAAATGCAGTGAATGTTGGATTTACCCGATATGTGCAGAAATTTATACTTTTAGAGCACCCGATACGTGAGTTGTGTAGATGGAGTTCAGTGTCGACAGATGGCATAATGCAGTAAAGGTTGCACATCCCCTGTTTCTCACTAGTGCATAAAGCAAGGCTTGTTTGGTATATAAGCAAAATTCGAATCCATACATTCCAGGTAGTCCGATGCTTCTCAGGCAAAGATTTATTCAAAGAATATTTGCCCATTGAGAAAATCGAGGTAAAACCGCACATTGCAGCATTTGCAACCATTACATTCTAGTGGATTCGAATCCGCAAAACAAGTATCCAAACAACTGTAGAAGCAACTTTGACTACTTTTGCACCCTCGAATTGTCATTGGTTTCTTAATTTTTTGAATATCTTTAAAAATGATAATTCAGAACTCTTTACAATTCAAAAATTATATTCTTTCGGATAAAAAAACAAATTTAAATTTAACCAAACTAGGAAAGCATTCAAAAATACTTTTTTGGTTGGTTTTTAATTGGTTTTTGGTTTTTAATTTACGTTACTAGTGACCAATTATTATTATAATAATTCTAACTCTAAAAATAAATCCTAACTTAAAAAGAAAACAAAAGAAAAATAATTTAAGACGCATAATTATAATAATAAGTTTTTAAGTTTGTTCAAAAAGCTAAAAAAAGATAAACATTATTACGAAAATAATTCTGAGAATTTTATTACTTTCCAATAGAATAATTTTCAACTAATTAGTTTTTTATGATCAAATTTTTTGTTTTGCTTCTCAACTTTTTTTGGAAAAATCAATAAGACCTAAGAAATCATCAGGTCATTTATAAGTGTTTTTTTTCGTGTCCTTGTTCGTCATTGACACAAGGAGAAATATTAAACATCGTAATATTGATTTTCGACATCCTCTTATGCGATGGTATCATAAAAATAAAAAGGCTACTTTTATTGCATCTCAACAGTATTCATAAGATTTCCTCTTCCTCTTACGAGATGGAATTAAAATTTTCCTTCAAAAGATGAAGAATTTATTTTTAAATATATTTATTTTCTTCATTAACAATCGATGGATTGTTTAAATCTAATGTTTCAAAAATCTGCATTATACGATATAAAATATTTTAATTCACATGCTTTTGAAGATTTTTAACATCTTTTACATAATAAAAAATACTAAAATCCTGAGACATATACTTTTTTCTGAAACATCTTTCTTTGAAAATGGATTACAATTAATTTCTAAAGATTTTATTAGTTTCTTTATTAACGTGTACATAACAATTTAAGGGTATTTGATACATAATTACTGACTGATTTTTTATTTATATTCAGCGGGTTTATTAAGAGAAAAATACAAATATAATGCTGAAATTTGAGGAAATAATAAGGAAGATATCAATATCAACAAGGAATATATCGAATATAATAAGGAATATATCAATAAGGATTATATCGAATATAATAAGGAATATATCAATAAGGAATATATCGAATATAATAAGGAATATATCAATAAGGAATATATCGAATATAATAAGGAGTATATCAATAAGGAATATATCAATGTCTGGTGCATTTCAATTTTTATTAAAAAAAAGATTTTTGAAAAAATTTTGTTTTCGAAATAAAAACTGAAACGCATCAGGCATCGATGCCTAAATATATTCTTTATTATTTCCAAAAATTTCAGCATTACAATTGCATTTCGATCTTAATAAACCCGCTGAATATAAATAAAAAATCGGTCAGAAATTCGTGACATCATTATGTACAACATACCCTTAATAAAGTCTGGGAAAAATGTTAGATATTTCTAATAAATTGATAATTAATTGTAGTCAATAACTAATTACGATTTAGCAAACTATTTCTATTATTTAATAAACAAATCTTTGCATTAATTTTTTGAAGTAACAAATGGGACTAAAGGTAATTATTTGACACATTATGAGTATCCGAATTAAGTCCAGAAAGAGTCAAATGTCGATTATTCATTAAGTCGACGTAAGAATATTTACATATTCATGATTTCCATAAAAAGGGAACATCACGCGATTTTCCGTGTGAAAGTTAATGTCTCGATTTAGTACCTGACCCCGAAATTAACGATATCAGTTGAGTACAAAGTTCATGAACATTTTTTATAATTTTATGATACTTTTTATATTTATTTATCTTTTAAATTTATAATCTAATAATTTGAACAGTCAAAATTTTTGTAAAAATGAAAAGTGAAAACTTTTTATAA
Source organism: Euceroptres primus (assembly GCA_037177015.1). Taxonomy (NCBI): domain Eukaryota; kingdom Metazoa; phylum Arthropoda; class Insecta; order Hymenoptera; family Figitidae; genus Euceroptres; species Euceroptres primus. The sequence goes on along the minus strand of JBAGKK010510609.1, from coordinate 6,934 downwards.
AACCTGAATTACAATTATTTGGGTTCCTATCTCTTTTTTCCTTTCTAAAAATCAAATTTTCCTTTTTCTATCGAATCTTGAGATTCAAGATTTTATCAAGGTGAAGTAACTTCCAGAAACGATTCGAGGCTATGGTCCTTGCACTCACTTTCTGTTACGTGATGTTTATCTTATGCAACATAAGGTTCATCGACATGGACGTATGTAATACCATTTTTGCAATATTCCTTTAAGATCTGAAGATTTTTCAATTTAATTGATATTTATCTTTCACCGGTTTCAGAAGCTCAGAAGTGTTTATTTAAAATTATTTATTATTTAGAAAAGTGAAAAGAATAATTTATTTGGTATAAGGACAACAGAAAATATATTCATATATAAAATTTAATTCCTACATTGATTGAATTTGTATTTAATACAAAAAATCAAACCTGGGAAATATAAAACAATATTTCCACTGTTGCTATTTTTTCCTAGCAAATCAATAAAAATTGGAAGTAAAAAAAAACGATTATTGCAAATAAGTCATCCTCTTCTAAAATACCATTTTAACCCTAGAAATATAGGGCTCTTCACTAAGATATTTAGATAGGGGTGAGTAACTTTTACTCCCCAGTTGAAAAACCCGCAGATACGCAGATACTGTTCAAAAACCTTTTATTCGTTATGTAGACTAGTTACGTATTTTTATTAGTAATCAAAAGGAGCATATTTGTATCAAAAAATAAACACTATGAGTAAGATTTGCTCACGCCTATCCTTCTAGGGTTAAAGATTATACATAAATTTTTTAAAATACGTGTCACTCATTGTCTGAAGTATTTGTGGTCAAGTTTTAAAAACGACTTCGCCGGACAACTGCTTATAAATATTTTCAGCAAAGAGAATATTGTAGGTCGTTAAACACGGTAACTACATCCATAAATTTCTTATTTGTTCAAAATACACTAATGGAAGCATTTTCATAACTATAATTCATTTTTAAAAGCTGTGCATTAGGGAAAACTGAATTTAAAAAAAAACAAAGTTCCATTTTACTCATAATTTATAGTCTACTAATTTCTTTATTACAGATAACAATATTAAAGTAAGAAGTTCATTATTTATAATTATATAATCATTATATTACTTATTATATTATTAATTTATTATTATTTTTAATTTATTTCTTAAGCATTAATTTATTTACTATTTATCTCTTCACAACTTGGAAAAATTCATTTCTTTGAAAGTACTTCCATCAGTCTTGCAAGTACTGACCCTAACTACTGTAAGTTTTCAGAATTCAGAATCTGCAGTAGAAAAAGTCATTCAGGAGAGACCATTTTTCTGACCCATCTTTTTTCTACACAACCTCAGATATTTGGTACTTTATAAGCTTAATTTTTTAATTCTATCGTCTATCAATCAGAATAGCAATTTTAATAAATAACATGAAATTATAGATAATTTTTTTCCACTTCAGTTTTTTTTTCGTAGAATTTACATTCCTAATGGAGGACATACAATCATGTTTCCTCTCCTAGTTGTTAGTTTTTCGCCCTGGAGCCAAAAATCGCCTTCAAGGGCACTTCTTTTTAAATGTCTTTCACAAGTCCACGTGTTGCTCATAATAATTTACGGTCATAAATTTCATTCTGTTTCTGAACATCCAATTTGAAATCCTGAAGATAATTAAGAATTGGAAGACCTTGGAAAGAAAATTAAAAATAAAAAGACTATCATCTGGAAATTGACTCGTTTTAGAACTCAAGGAAGTTTGTCTCTTAAATTCTTGAAGCATTGTTATAAAATATACAATGGAAAGAACTATCATGCAACTTTAGAATTATGATGATGAATTAAAGACATGACGAAGAAACCTATTCATACACGGTTGAAAAGACCTTATAACAAGCTTGGATACAGTTCTATTTAGACACGCAAATGCATATTTCTTATTTGGGCCATACTCGATTTTCTCTCTTCAATAGTGAACGATTCATTCAGGAAACGAAAAAAAGAAACGAATTCATGATAATCAGAAAAAAGTATTCTGAAAATTTTCAATTAAAATGTTTGTGGTCTCTTTCCTTTATTTTATGTCAATTTCAATAAAGTTAAAATTGCCACATACTTTTATATAAAATTAAAAATTGTATTAGATACTCAGATAAGGATAATAATGATATCAATAAATTATTTTTAAAAATAATAATTAAAATGAAATGTATCTTTGCCTCACACAGGCAATTTGTTAATAACTGCAATTTTGCCTTTCTCTTTTCTGTAATATCCAACTCGATGAAAATGAAGTTCGTAATATCGAATTATCTTAAGATAGTATCCCCATAATTTAGATGAGATCTGTTGATTTGTAACGTCCTGCGTGTATTTTCAGTATAATGTAGATGTAGATTTTCATCATTCACGAATGAAACCTAGCTTCTGACTGACCCACTAACACCGTCTACGCAAAAGGAAGAAAAATCTGCAATGGTGAATGTGTTTAGTGTGGTTGGTTCTTGTAAATTACCAGCTTGCCAAGTACAGCAGGAAATATTAACATCTCTCAGACGTTATCAACAGGAAAATTATCACCAGGTGAAAAAAAACCTGCAAGAAGTTTTAGTTAAATAATTTACACTGATTTTAGATATCAACATAGCTATATAATCATATCAGCAATTAATAAGCATATCAGTAATTTCAATTATGCTTTAAAATCCCTTTGTAATTATTTCATTAAACTCATTTTACTATAATTATCATTTCACCCAGATTTGGTTTTCACCAGCATCCAGCTTTTCACCCAGTATTGCTATTTTTCTTTAATTTATTCAATTCTTTATTTGTTTGATATAATATCTTCGAATATAAATCGTGATAATTCCTTTTTCATAAAACTAGAGAAAATATTTAATGAATGTGGGTAGACAGAAAAAGAGAGAAAAAAGATTATTCTAATGCTATTATTAGTCAAGAGAAAAATGAATGAAAAAAATAAAAATAGCATGATACAATTTTCTCTTTCGAAAGACTTTCAACCTTCCTGACATTATTTTTTTATGAGTTTGATGATAATTAGAGTGTTGGTTCTATGATGAGGGAGATTATGTGTGACAGATGCAAATTACGAGAATTTTCATCATAAAAAGCAAAATTGTGATATAGAACTGAGAGCAAGGTGCATGCCCAGGGAACATCAGGGACAGCAACTCTGGGGAAAAGTTGAACGACCCAGGTCGTAACTAGCGAACGTGTAGGATTTGGAGTAAAAGGATTTTCTTATCGTTTCTATTCGTGATGTGAAATTCCGTCGCGCTGCTATTCCAATAAAAATTTCGAATTGCCTCAATTACTGCTTTTTTCCCTGGGTTGCAAAGTCCAACGCCTTGAAATTTCAACGAGCTAACCATCTGTGAAGAATTATAGACACGAGATAAATATTTTAATATTTAAATAATTTAAAGAGTTCTAGATAATTTATTTACTATGAATTCAAACTTTATTTACTATTTACTGTGGTAATATTCAGGAGAATACGAATTTTAGAATAGATTTTTCTATTTTATTAAAAATTTCGAATTGCCTCAATTCCTGCTTTTTTCCCTGGGATGCAAAGTCCAACGCCTTGAAATTTCAACGAGCTAACCGTCTGTGAAGAATAATAGACACGAGATAAATATTTTAATATTTTAATAATTTAAAGAGTTCGAGATAATTTATTTACTATGTATTCAAAATTTATTTACTATTTACTGTAATAATATTCAGGAGAATATGAATTTTAGAATATATTTAAAAAAAATTTATTTACCATTTAGTGTAATAATATTCAGGAGAATATGAATTTTAGAATAGATTTTTTAAAAATTTATTTACAATTTACTGTAGTAATATTCAGGAGAATGTGAATCTTAGAATAGAGTTTTTTAAATACGTAATAAAAAAATAGTACATTAAACAATATTCCTTTGTTGAGGATTTATTGCTATATTAGAACAATGAATATTTGTTATTTTGATCTTATCTGTTATCTTATTTGAAAGTTTAAAAATTTTTAATGGAAAAAGTTAGAAAGGTTCAGAAAAGTTAGAAAACTGATTGCTCTTGAATTATAAATTTATAAAATTTCAAAGTCCATCTGAATAAAAAATTCTCAGATCATTAGTTAATCTTTGTATCTTGGGAACTGAAAATTACATATATTCTTCGAGGAAAAGTATTAAAAGATAAAATAACGAAATAAAAAAATAAGTATAAAATAAAGCGTTGGATTTTCGAATAATTTTTTTCTAGAAATGATACGCTCTCATTACGAAATTGCTAATACAATTGTATGTCGTTCATTCTTCACAACGACAAATAGAGCGATGAATTGCAGGATCACTCCGGAAATTAGAAACTAATGTCTCAAGATTTCAATTCCGCTTTGAGTATAGAAAAGCATTATGGTTATTTAGGTTGTCGGAGAAATCTAATTGCCTGATATGTAAACGAAAAAGAAAAGAAATCCAGCATGTACATATTGTTTGATAAATTAATCTCTGGGAAAAAATGATAAATATCCAAAAAGAATATCCAATACTTTTAAATGTAGCACCTTTCATTCATAATTCAATTATAATGCAGATTTTCAAAAATATAGAGTTTGGAAAATGCATTTAATTTTATTCAATGTTACATCTTTCATTTCATTTTATTTCATTTCATTTCATTTTATTTCATTTTATCTCATTTCATCTTTAATAATTTAAGACTATAACAAAATCAAATAAAATTTATACAGTAAAGAAGAATGAATACTGAATAATATGAAGACTTCAGCAATAGTTTGTCTCTTTTTCTAATGATGGCCTTTTGTCAATGGAAAACTTAACGATTTCTCATTGACTTCCTTTGAACTCCTTCTTGGGATCGATCACTAACGACAAGTCTCATTTGTGATTCAGTAGGATTTTCAACGAATCAATAAATGATTTTCAAGGAACTAATAAATGATTCCTGTATATAGATCGATTTAAAAGAAAAGACATTAAATTCGTTCAGTATCTAAAAGAGAGGCAACATTTTATCCAAATTTAGTTGAAAAATTATTTTTAAAACGTTTCCAGTTTCTTCCATTTAAAGGCCCCAGTTTTTATATTTAAATATCAAGATGAATTCAAGTAATTAATCAAGATTATTCTGACATTCATAATTTTATTCTATTGTAATTTGCCAAAAAAATTTTATTTGAATAGAAATATTTTTTTTACTCACGTGATGATAGCATCTGCTTATTTAAAAGATAAACATCAAATTGAATTTCGATTTAAATACCTAACAGAACAACGAAACAATTTGAAAAAGTAGTTTTGCACTTAAAATTGCATACTATTCTCGTTTTGAAATCACATCCCGTTTTGTGTGCAATGTCTCATCTAGGCTAGCAGCCTCTCTCTTCACCATGCTGAGTAGCAGCTGAGAGCTTTCCATAATCTGAAATGTGAAATTTCCAGAATTATCTAATTCGAAGATAATCATTCAGTTTTAAACAATAATTATCAAAAGCTCTTAGAAATTAGAAATTCACATAGAAATCATTTACTAAAAAATGTCCAAACTACATTTTTGTTTAAACTGATTGAATTATTCGCCCAAATGCAAAAACAATTCAAACGAAGTTTCTAATTTTGAAGTAGTCCAAATTTGAAGGCTGGTAAATTTAATATTTTAAAGGTAACAAAATTAGATGATCTAATTTTTTTAGTCAGGAAACAGGGTGTCTAGCATTTCTCCTTAAAAAAATTCCAAGACTTTTACAGGTTTTCTAGGTAAAAAATAAATTTTTCCAGGTATCATTTTTTAATTATCACCATAAACTTTCATGGAACAAATCTTTTTTTTAACCTGTACGATAGAAATAATTTATACAACTAAATGAACTATATATATTGTACAATTTATGAAATTCTTGAGTTTAATCTGTATTTATCTGTATAAAGCTCAGGAAACTATTTGTTAAGAAAATACTCTCTAAGAATAATTAGTAGTTTTCTATTAAATAAGTTACTTAGTAAGCGTTTCCACTAATCTTCAATAAAACGATTACTATTTTTCAGTAAAAAACTACAAATTCACGTAGTAAACTAACTAAATGAATTTATTAGTAAGCCTTACTGAGTGAATATGTAGTTTTCTACAAAAGCTTACTAAAGCAATTGCTAATCGAATTCTCCCGATTTCATTCTGGGTTGCTACAAAATTTCAATTTCAAAATTTCCTGACTTTCCCTGACCAATTTTTCATTTTCCCTGACCGTTATCTGCCGTAATAATTATAATTATATAATACAGGGATCACAATGGTTCAGTAGTTCAATTTTAAGGAAAATAGGGGATTTCTTTTTCAAAAAAAGGGGATTTTAAAAAAAGGAGGGAAGTTTTTTCTTTTAAAAATACCAAGGAAGCTGCAATTCTCCAGAATCTTCAAAAATACTCAAAAATCTTAGATTCCTGTCAATCTAATAAACCACTGCTCAAATTTCCAAACTTTCAGAATCTTTGGAATGCTCTAAAATTTTTTTAAATCCTTCATGACTTTTGGATTTTTCAACTAACAAAATCTTCTAGAATATTTTTAGTTTTCCAGAAACTTGTAGTTCTTTTAATCTTTTAACATTCCAAAAAATTCTTTAAAATCTAGATTTTTCAGTGTTTTAGAATCTCGCAGAAACTTCCTGATTTTTTCGACATCTTCCATAGAGTTCTAAAATCTTCTAGTCTCTTCCAGACTTCTTTTTTGAAGCCTCAAAAGGTTTACAGAATTTTAGGAAGATTCTGAAAACAGTCTAGAAGATTATTCAAGATTATTAGTCTTTTGAGAGGGCTTTAAACCCACGTGGAAAGATTCCCCGGAAAGTACTCCACGGAAATTCTACGGAAATTCCAGTTGGAAATTCCGCTGACTT
>JBAGKK010510598.1:0-14012 GCA_037177015.1 Euceroptres primus | reverse complement strand
TTATTTTGAAATACATCTGCTATTTCACTGTTTTATCATCTGTCATATTTTTTTCTAAATTTAATAAATTTAAATAATTATAATTTAAACATTCACGTGTGGATAACAAATAGGGTTACTAAATTATTAGATAATGCTTTAATGGGGGCGGGGGTGTTATAAAACTCCGTATTCCATATTTGAATGACCAAAAAATGATACCTGGGAAAATCTAGAAATATCTAGAAAAAACCTAGAAAAGTCAGGAAATTTTTTTTCAGGACTTGAGTAGACACCCTGATTATGGATTTTAATGCAACAATGTTATAAAAAATTAGGCAATTTTTTTTCCTATAAATACAGGTAAACAAAATTTTCAAACTTAAAAAAAAATTGTATTTGATCCACTTAAGGAACTATCACCATTTTCTCCCTAACTGATCTCTATATACTCGAAAATAACATGTCCGAGTTTCAAAACGATCGAAGATGTAGCACGTAGTTTAAAAAAATGAAGATCTTGAGCCCGTCACGTGTGATGTGTAGCGCGCTGGTTTGCTCTGCACAGTGTAGACATGGATGAAAAAATGTTCAAAATAATATTCCAGCCTATATTTTCAACCGATTTTAAAGGCTTTTTAAAAACGAAAGCTAAATAAATTCTTAAGAGATCTGTGAGAGCCGATTTTTAAAAAAGTTCATAAATTTTTTTTTATTTAAGTATAATATTTTCAAAAATTAAAATTTTTAAGTTTCCGATGCATTAACAATGCATAAATTGTTGCACAGTGTAGACATTGGATGAAAAAATGTTCAAAATAATATTCCAGCCTATATTTTCAACCGATTTTAAAGGCTTTTTAAAAACGAAAGCTAAATAAATTCTTAAGAGATCTGTGAGAGCCGATTTTTAAAAAAGTTCATAAATTTTTTTTTATTTAAGTATAATATTTTCAAAAATTAAAATTTTTAAGTTTCCGATGCATTAACAATGCATAACTTGTTCAGTTTGAGTAACATTAATGTGTAATCGATAAATGCAAATTCGCAAAATACTAATTGAGAGTTTATAATAAATTAATAATTTATTATTAACAATTGTATTGTTATAAACAGCAGTCAGAGATTTCATAATGATTTAAAGTGACTTTTGCCTGTAATCCAATTATAAGTCATGTCAAAGCATTATAAAAATAAATGGAAATATATTTCTCATTGTTATAAACAAATAATATAAAAAAATGCAGAGGTTAATCAATTTTTGAAAGTTTGAGGTACTTGTTTTAAAAATTTGTTTCAGTTGGTTTCCCAGCGTTATTCCGGGGCAGTACATTGACATTTTAAGAAAAATGTAATTGTTATGAACGAAAGGCATAAACAAATTCGCTATTTGTGCAATTTTTTAAAGTTTGAGATACTTTTTTTTGGACATTTGTTTCAATTGACTTTCCAGTGATATTCCAGAGCAGTACATTGACATTCTATGAAGAATTTGATTGTTATAAATAAATGGCATAAACAAATTCGCTCTTTGTGCAATTTCTTAAAGTTTGAGGTACTTTTTTTTGAAAATTTGTTTCAGTTGATTTGACAGTGATATTCCAGAGCAGTACATTGACATTTTATGAAAAATGTGATGGTACTTTGAGTTTGAGGTACTTTTTTTTGGAAATTTGTTTCAATTGGTTTTAAAGTGATAATACAATTCCAGAGCAGTACATTGATTAATTGACATTTTCAATTCCAGAGCAGTACATTGATAATTGACATTTTATGAAAAATGTGATTGTTATAATTAATTGGCATAAACAAATTCGCTGTTTGTGCAATTTTTTAAAGTTTGAAATACTTTTTTTGGAAATTTCTTTCAATTGGTTTTCCAGTGATATTGCAGAGCAGAACAATGACATTTCATGAAAAATTTTAATGTTATAAATAAATGGCATAATAAAATTTGCTGTGTGTGCAATTTCTTAAAGTTTGAGGTACTTTTTTTGGAAATTTGTTTCGATTGGTTTGCCAGTGATATTCCGGGGCAGTACATTGATATTGTATAAAAAATGTGATTGTTTTAAATAAATGGCATAAGCAAATTCTCTATTTGTGCAATTTTTAAAAGTTTGAGGTAGTTTTTTTGGAAATTTGTTTCAATTGGTTTGCCAGTGATATTCCAGAGCAGTACATTGACATTTTATGAAAAATGTGATTGTTATAAACAAATGGCATAAACAAATTCGCTGTTTCTACAATTTTTTAAAATTTGTGATACTTTTCATTTCATTTCATTTCATATATTTATTAATCCAACAGTTTTTTTGCAAATATGTTTCAATTGGTTTGCCAGTGATATTCCGGGGCAGTATATTGACATTTTATAAAAAATGTGATTGTTTTGAATAAATGGCATAAACAAATTCGCTGTTTATGCAATTTTTTAAAGTTTGAGGTACTTTCTTTGGAAATTTGTTTCAATTGGTTTGCCAGTGATATTTTGGGGCAGTACATTGACATTTTATGGAAAATGTGATTGTTATAACATATCTTTTTTTCATCACAATCGTTTAGCCGTTCTCGAGAAAAGAATTATTTTCGATTTTACTTATTCCCCCCATAACTTCCATAAAAATTTTTTTCAGATTTAATCTTTTGGGAAATTTAATTTCTCATCAGTGGCAACTTACTGTAAAAATCTCAACCAGATCCAGGCGGAGGAAGCTTTTCCATGCTTATCCTGCTATGCCCTTTGTAAAAAAAGGACTGATTAACATTATTCAACATATCTATAAGTTTCAAATTTGTAGAGTCGTGAAGGATATATGATACAGAATGATGTCACAAATTACCGACAGTTTTTTATTTATATTCAGCGGGTTTATTGAGAAACAAATGCAAATATAATGCTGAAATTTGAGGAAATAATAAGGAATATATCAAGGAATCGATGTCTGGTGCGTTTCAGTTTTTATTTTGAAAAAAATTATTTTTGAAACAAATTTTTTTCAAAATAAATACTGAAACATATCTACGCCTAAATATATTCTTTATTATGAAAATTTAAGAAATTTAAATTAGATTAAAATCAAATTTAAAATCCTATTTAACGTTCAATGATCAAATTAATGTATAGAACTCCTGAAAATAAAACCAAGAATCCAACGACCAAATTTGGACAACCACCATAAAATGCTCCTATTATAATTCAAAAAAAGATCCTCCAAAAATAATAATAATTATAATAATTAATAATTATTATTTATTTTATTTATTTTTTAATTTATTATTTCTTTCGTCTTTTTTATTTATTTGAAAATACTACAAATAAAAAAGACGAAAGAAATAATAAAATGAATAAAGAGAAGGAAGGGCATTTGGTTGGTTGCCTTCTCAATTTTCTTTCCTCTTTTTTATTTTTGTAGGATCTTTTTTTGAATTATAATAGGAACATCTTATGGTGGTTGTCCAGATTTGGTCGTTGGATTCTTGGTTTTATTTTCAAGAATTCTATACATTTCTTTATTATGTTTCCAAATTCCAACATTATATTTGCATTTCTCTCTTAATAAACCCGCTGAATGTAAATAAAAAATCGATCGGTAATTCGTGACGTTATTATATATCACATACCCTTAAGTAATATATTACATCTGAAGAGGAATCCATTTTGGGTTTGAAACGCTTAATATATTTTTGCAAAAACCATCATGGCTTGACCAATAAAAGTGACTAAACAGGGCAAAAGGACTCATTTATTTAACTTTTTATAAATTGTTTCTTCAAATTCAAAGAATTTACATTTTTTCGAAGACAACCGGTGAATGTGTAACGCACGGTATAGTACTGGTGAAACGGTAAACGAACATATAGTCGACCTCTGAATGTCTTTCATTGTACGTCAACGTTAGCAAAAATAAATAGATGAGAGCGAAGATAAAGAAGGAAAAGAAAAAGAAGAAAGAGGAGGAGAAGGAGAAGGAGAAGCAACAGGCAACGTTGATGAGGATAATCCTCATGAAGATGATGATGACGGTAATCCTGATTAAGATGATTGTAAAGAGACCAAGAAAATAAAACCATGGGAGAATAATAAGTTACAAATTAGAAACCTCAGAGGAATGTCGCCTAAAAAATAGACATTTCTCGGAACTTTCATGCTATTATCCTAATCTTCCTTGTTGCTAGCTTACTTTCTCGCAATACTTCTATAGCTCTTTAAAAAAATCAACTGTTTTTTATATATATTTTCACATATAATTAATTTCATCTTTTCATCAGGGATAAAAATGTTATTTTTGCCTTGAGAAAAATGTGTTATTTTTGTCTTGAGAAAAATGTGTTATTTTTGTTTTGAGAAAAATGTGTTATTTTTCCCTTGAGAAATTGTGTTGAGAAAAATGTGTTATTTTTGTCTTGAGAAAAATGTTTTATTTCTGTGTTGAGAAAAATGTTTTATTTTTGTCTTGAGAAAAATCCGAAGCAGTTTAAGAAGTTCAGAAGTCAAAATTCAATATTCTGACGTAACTTGCATTCTAACATCCAGTTTTGAATATTCCTCGTCATTTAAATGTTCGTTCATGAACTCCGGGGAAACGTGTCACCTGAAGATTTTTATCATGCATCCTTACATGGTGCACTGTGTCACGTCCAGAGTGGTCAGACCACTCTCTCACAACTGAAAAGGACCGTTGCATTTTCATATTTACGTTAATCGTGTCATGGTTTAAAAACTTAAGGGTTACACTTTTACCAAGAAACGAGATTGTATCGATAATTGTTGTAAGTAGTTTAAAGATTATACTTGGATAAGAAGAAGTAATGACTTGAGATTAATGTTATGCTTAATATAATCACTGTAGAACAAAGAGGTCACCATTTGTTCTAGAGAATAAGAAACCAAGACGCAATCTAAGAAAATTTTCTTGATATATTTTTGATAGATTCTTTTTTCTTATGTTTGCAGTATAAGGAACTCGAATTTCTGGATATTAATGCATTGAACAACACAAGAAGAGCCAAGAAAGATGTGTTGTTCTTCAATCGAGTGCCAAAAGTCGGATCCCAAACCTTTATGGAACTTTTGAGAAGGCTTTCCATGAGGAATGGATTTTTATTCAACAAAGATCGAGTCCAAAGAGTCGAAACAATACGTCTTGCTCCAAACGAGCAGGTACGACATACTTAACACTCAATAAACGTGTTTCACTTCGTGAACGTGCTTACTATTTTTTTTCCGAATATTAGGATTGTGACCTGTAACATTTCTAAGTAGACCAGTCACAGAAGTCAACCGTTAGTTTAGATAATAACATTTTTTCTCAAATTCAAATTCTTTGCTTTACTTTTTCACACGAAAAAACGATTTTCAAAATGAAACAAGTGCTCTTAAAAGGGATCTTAAGAAACAATGTAATTTTAGACATAAAATTTAATTACAGCCTTTGAAATTAAGTAGCAAGTGAACCACGTTTTCGACATGTTAAATAAATTTAACTGCTTTTACATGTAACCATCTTGAAGATTTTAAAGTGAAGAAATATGGGATGACACAAAATTATTGTTAAAGGTTTAGAAATACGACGACATTAACGAGCTGACACTGCAGGAAATAATAGCTACCCAGTAAACTGCTTTCCTTAACATAAATCAAAGTTTACTTTGCAAAAATAGAAACCCATGCATTTTACTAATACGTGGTAAATTGAGGGTCAGTCCATATTATATCGTCTAGAACCGGTTGCGGCCTATTTTTTAAAAAATTTGATACTTAGCTGAGATAATTGAAGGGTGGCAGTACAAAACTAGATAACCAACATTTTTGTCAAAAATAGGCTTTTTGCATAAAAAGTTCTTAAAAAATCAAATACCCGTTGTGTTAAAAGGATTTCTTCGAAATCTCATTTTTATCCCTTTAGTGACCACTTCGCCATAAGGTTACCGACAGTTTTTAAAAATAATTTTTACAATTTTAATTTAAAAATTCTGAGAAAATTTGACAAGCATAAATGCATCTCAAAAAAGGTTTTCCAGACAGAAATTAATTTAAAAAATTTTTTGTTTAGTTGGAAAAATTGAAAAGTAGAGTTTTCCAAAACTGTAATTTTCTACAGAAATTTGATATTAATTAAATTTGATAATACTTAAAGAAATTTATTTCATGTGCCTGAAGTTCTGAACGTTCAAATGAACGAAAATTTTTTTTATAACTAAAATTTAGCTTGAAATATTGTTCTAACTAGAAAATAAAAAAAAAGGTCATGAGCTTTTTTATCATTACAATAGTTTCTTTATTATTAAACCAATACTTTAGAATAAATTTCAGTTTAAAATGAGATCAACTAAAAATTTCGTTCATTTCAACGTTCAGAACTTCAGGCACATGATTTCTCGAAATTATCAAACTTTATTGATAAAAAAATAATTTTATTTTATCAGATTTTCAGCGAAAAATTGTTTGACTCAGTGCGATATCGTCACACTAAATCCTGATTTTCTCGGAACAGAATAATTTATTTTTATCAAAAATTTTTTCTTCTTATTCACCATCCCCATATTTCGGGAGCAAGTTTTTACTTTTATAAAATATTGAAAATTCCATGCATTTTTTTTTGAAAACCTATGAAATTCTACCCCCAAAGTTCTCAGTATATTTACTCGGAACTGGCCAACTTTTTTTCACCAAACTTTATATGCCCGTATTCAGCAACTCATTATCTCGGGAGCGAGTTTTTATTTTTCTGTTTAAACTAAAAATTGTATTTTTTATTACAATCCGCAGCCGAACCTGTTCTAATTTTTGGTTAGTTTCACTTCGAGATTGTCAACTTCCACATGTATTTCCTCAAAACTGGATAACTTTTTCTAATCAAACTTTTTTAGCCACAATTTAGCAATACTTCAGCTCGGGAGAGGACTTTTGTTTTATCTTTAAATGGCGATTGCGATTTTACACAATGTTTTTTCGCTCTCCTGAAAAATTCACATTTTGTTGGTTATCTAGTTTTGTACTGCCACCCTTCAATTGTGAATGCTTTTAGAACATGTTTTTCGAAAAATCCGATTTTTGCTTATTTTTGTCCTAAAATTTTATTTTCACAGATCATCAGGTGTGAAAAAATGTCACTTTCGCAGTGAATACAAAATCGACAAAATTTAATTTAAAAATATAAAATTTAATTTGAATAAAATTTATTTCATTTAAATAAAATATATTTCTTTAAATAAAATTTAATTTAAGTGGTCTTTATTTAATTAACACACTTGATTCCTTGATTTTTTTCCAAGGAAAGTTGTTTTAAACGTTAAATATTTTGTAAAAAAGATATGGTAAGTTTTCGTTAAAAATGTAAAAATTTGGTCATATTTGAAGTCTTATTAAAAGAAAATGGATTAGTTAAAAAAAACTTGGGACTTACCGAGTAAAAAGTATTTTAAATACATTTATCGTCAATCAAAAGCGAAAAGCGAATTCTTGTTTTCATTATGAAATAGGAAAATTATCACTGTAAAAATCAAACGTTTTAAGGTTTCCCGTATTTTCAGCAGTGAATATCTTTTCCGCAGAAAAACGAAAAAATTTCTAATTTTAGAAACAACTAAAGGACATCGTTGGGTAAGTATGGTTGGTTTGCCCTAGCAGATATTTGGTTCATATTTTGGTGGTAAGTTTCTACCATTATAAGATTAATTTACCCTAAGTGCCAACTTCAAAAAATTTTTTTGCAAAAGTTATAAAAAATTTTAGAAAAATCAAAAAATTAAACTTTCTCGAAAATGGCTGAATCAATTTCGATAGTTTTTAGAATTTAAAAAAAAATTGTTTTCAATGAAAGCTTTTTGGTAACGTCGCAATTTTTTCCCTATAATACACTCACGCCCTCAGTAGCAACATATATTTTTGCGAGAATGATCCCAATTTTACTTCATAGTTAAAAATAAATTATTTTGTTGGCTTCTATAAATGGTACTTCACAGTTAGTACTAAAAGCATCTACAAGCCTATTTTCAGTGGATTTTGATGCTTTCTTTTTTTTTGAATGACATGTAAGGCTTCCAGGTATAACGAATCGGTGCAGAAAATTCACTTTGGCAAAACAAAAATTTTTTATTAAACAACAAAATAAACAATATTTTTTCCAAACTTTTCAGATGTACCTTTTTTTTAAGGTCTTCAAATTGACTAAAAAACAGCTTAAGTCAGCATAATAACGATCTAGCAACAATTTCCAGTAGGCTAGAGTAAGAAAAAAAATTGTTTTTAATATTTTAAACAAATTAATGAACAAAAGCCATTTTGTCGTGATTCACAATAATTATTTGTTTGAAATTCATAGTTTTTATATGAAATATGAGAGAAATTAATGCCTATTTGCAATTAGTTAAGAATAGCTACTGTTTGGCAATTATTTAAACAATTTTTATAAACAAATACACAGTTTTCGTATGTAACAATGGATAGGCTCAATTTTTTTGCAGAATATACAAAAAATGTCTTGCCAAAGACTCCTTGCTGTCATTTTTTTCCAGTTAACAACTATTAATTATTTAAACAATATTTATAAACAAATTCATATTTTCAACGTTATTCCACGAATAAGTCCAATTTTTTTGCGGAATCAACTAAAAATGTATTGCCAGTGACTCCTAGCTGCAGTTTTACTTAAATTAATAAAAAATATTTATTTTTTAAACTATTTTTATAAGTAAATGCACATTTTACCCATTTTTCCAAGAATTTTCCATTTTCTTAGCGACATTAACTAAAAATGTATTGCCAATGACTCCTTGCAATGATACTTTGCCAGTGGACAAGAACAGTTAATTATTTAAACAATTTTTATAAACAAATGTACATTTAGGTTACTTTTGTATGAACAGGCTTATTTTTTCCATAGAATAAACTAGAAATATTTTACCAATGACTCTTTCTGGTTATATTTGACCAATTAACAAGAACTGCCGATTATTTAAATAATATTTATGTATAAGCAAATTCATAGTTCGACTATTTTTCCATGATAAATATTAATTTTTTTGCGAACTCTACAAGAAATACCTTGCCAATTATTTCTTGTCATATTTTTCTAATTAAGAAAAGTGTTAATTATTTAATCAATATTTATAAACAAATTAACAGTTCGACCATTTTTCAATGATGAATATTATTTTTTTTGTGCACGGAGAGAAATGGAGTGTCAAACTGACACTCTGGAGGGCTGTCCTATAGTCGAACTTCAAATATATTTAGTCTAACTATCTAGAGTGTCAAACCGACTATCTACGTGTTCAACTTGAATATTCAGATATTCAAGTTGACTATCTTAGAACTTAGAGGGCTATCCCATAGTTAAAGCTACAGAGTGTCAGTTATTTGACACACCATTTTTCTCCGTGTGGAATCAATAAAAAATGTGTTGCTAATTATTCCTTTCTGTCATATTTTTCTAATTAAAAAAAGTGTTGAGATACGATACCCAATAAATAAATAATTTGATAACCCAATAACCAATGACCCATCACACCTTTCATTAACACGTATATAATGACCTTGGTTTTTTAGTTAATAACACAAAAAAATTAATATTTATAATGGAAAAATGGTCAAACTGTGATTCAGTTTATAAGTATTGTTTAAATAATTAACAGTTTTTATCAATTGGTCAAATATGACAAGAAGGAGTCATTGGCAAGACATTTCTAGTTTATTCCACGAAAAAAATAAGCCCATTCATGCAAAAGTGGCCAAAATGTACATTTGTATGTAAAAATTGTTTAAATAATTAAGTGTTCTTGTCCATTGGCAAAGTATCGTAGCAAAGAGTCATTGGCAATACATTTTTAGTTGATTTCGCTAAGAAAATGGAGCCTATTCTTGAAAAATAGTCAAAATGTGCATTTATTTATAAAAATTGTTTAAATAATTAATATTTTTATCAATTTGAACAAAATTACAGCTAGGAGTCACTGGCAATACATTTTTAGTTGGTTCCGCCAAAAAATTAGACCTATTCGTGGAATAATGTTGAAAATATGAATTTGTTTATAAATATTGGTTAAATAATTAACAGTTGTGAATTTTAAAAACAATGACAGCAAGGAGTCTTTGGCAAGACATTTTTGGTATATTTTCCAAAAAAATTGAGCCTATTTATGGTGACATAAACTTTTGACATACTTTTGTAAAAAAATTTTTTTGAAGTTGGCACTTGGGGTAAATTAGTATTCATTGCGAAAGTGACATTTTTTCTCATCTGATGATCTTTAAAATTAAAATTTATGGACAAAAATAACTAAATTTAATTGAGTTTTTCGAAAAACATATTCTGGAAGCATTCACAATTATGTTTGCTAAGTGTTACATTTTTTAAAAATAGTTTGCAACCGGTTCCAGACGATATAATATATAAACTGACCCCTTGAGCAATTTTTTTAAGGAAATTATCATTTTGTGAAAAGTTTGTTCTTTACACAATTTAGCGTATAAGAAGTGTTATGTATTTTATGTGTGTACAAATTTTGTTTTCATATTTTAACAGAATTCTTTGAAAAGTGAGCAAGTGAATTATATTCCTTATAAAACACAAAAAATCGAAAGAGTAATGACCGATCTTTTATGCCCCATGTAGCATCAACTTGCCAGAATGGTCAGCAGATTTGTGGAACCATCCGTATACGTGAAGCATGTGTGTTTTACTAACTTCTCAGAGTAAGTCCAACAGAAAAATTTATATTTGAAAAAAAAAAGAAAAAAAAATTGAATCAAAGGAATACTTCTTGGATTCAAATAAATGGTTTACGACCAAAGATATATTTCTTCAGATTAAACAAATATAAAAAATAAAATACTTTTAAAAAATTACATCCTGGTCAATTCAATGAATCAAACTCTCGAATCAAATAAATATTTCTTTAAATGCAAAAAAAGTTTCAAGAAAACTATATTCTTAGATTCAAAGAAATGATTTAGTTGAGTTAATTCTCTCACATTTACAAGCAAAGAAATCATTTCTTTGTAATAAAGAATAAATGTTGAAAAAGAAATATTTCTATGTAATAAAAAATAAATGTTGAAAAAGAAATCATTTCTTTGTAATAAAAAATAAATCATAAAAAAGATTATCATAAAAAAGATTATTAGATCCAAAGAACTGCATTTGATTGATTCCATTTCTTTATATCAAATAATTGCTTACTCAATTTTATTAAATATTTTTTAAAGGCAAGAAACACCTACTTTGATTCAAAGAAATCATTTCTTTTTCAACATTTATTTTTTATTACAAAGAAATGATTTCTTTTTTAACATTTGTTTTTTATTACAAAGAAATGATTTCTTTTTCAACATTTATTTTTTATTACAAAGAAATTATTTCTTTTTCAACATTTATTTTTTATTACAAAGAAATGATTTCTTTTTCAACACTTATTTTTTATTTTAAAAAATGATTTCTTTTTTAACATTTATTTTTTACTACAAAGAAATCATTTCTTTGTAATAAAAAATAAATGTTGAAAAATAAATCATTTCTTTGTAATAAAAAACAAATGTTAAAAAAGAAATCATTTCTTTGTAATGAAAAATAAATGTTGAAAAAGAAATGATTTCTTTGAATCAAAGTAGATGTTTCTTTCCTTTAAAAAATATTTAATTAAATTGAGTAAGCAATTATTTTATATAAAGAAATTGAATCAATCAAATGCAGTTCTTTGGATCTAATAATATTTTTTATGATAATCTTTTTTATAATAAATTATAAATTCGTTTTGGTAAGAAGTTTCCATAAAGTTGCTACTATATCGTAATTTAGAGAAATCACCATTTTTCCAAATGAGATGAACGTAGAATTTTAAAACGAAGAGTAGAATACCTAATATAAAAAGTGTTTTGAATTCAATGCACTGTAATTTATTTCTTATTGATACTTAATCCAAAGAAAAGTGGAAGCTTCTGAGGTAGGATTCTCATTTTTTTTTGTGTATTAGCAACCACTTTAAAAAATGGCAAAACTTTAAATTCTAAATTGCCATTTACAGATTCAACCTACCGGAACCGATTTACGTGAACATGGTGCGAGATCCTGTGGAACGAGTGATATCTTGGTATTATTACGTAAGAGCTCCTTGGTACTATGTGGAGAGGAAGCAAATCTTCCCGGATCTGCCGCTGCCCGATCCTAATTGGCTAAAAAAGGACTTCGAGTCCTGCGTGTTAAACGACGATCGAGAGTGTAAATATCTCGAAGGCGAGATCCATGAGGGGATCGGCGATCACCGCAGGCAATCACTTTTTTTCTGCGGTCACAGCGAGAAATGCACGTGAGTTAACTTATCGACTTCACCAAGCATTTTCTAAATTTACCACTTAATAATTTCTGTAAATGAAGAATACTCAACTTTTACAAATAAAACGGAAATCTGTACACAAATGGAATATGAATAAATTTCGAAAATGGCTTTCATTTATGCAAACTCGCAATTTTCTATGATTTTAATGTATGTTTTGCAAAAGTTATAGCCATTGGAAGTTTGGGTAAATTGATATTTATCAAAAATTTGTTATCGTCATTATATGATAATTAATACTTTTATTTGTGTTTTTGTTTATAATTTATATTACCATTTTTTAAAGCCCTTTCAACACGATCGGAGCATTGGAAAGAGCGAAAATGGCTGTAGAAAAGCACTATGCTGTGGTTGGAGTTTTAGAGGATGTAAATACCACGTTGGCAGTTCTAGAAAATTATATACCTTTATTCTTCGAGGGTGCAATGGAGGTTTACTGGGGTAAATAAATATTAAACTCTAAAAAATTCTAGTTTAACTTTCTCCGCGTAATTTAACCTGCTTCTAATATTAAATATTTGTTTGAAGTTTTTCTTTGATCGGAATTTAATAGAAAATGTTTACTCAGGAGAATTTCTTTTTTAGACCAAGTGAACTCATTCACAAGAATCAACAGAAACTTCTTCAAACCACCAGTAAGTGAAGAAGTGAAAGATTTAGTAAGAAGAAATTTCACTCGAGAAGTCGAGTTTTACCAGTTCTGCAAACAACGTCTTCATAAGCAATATAGAGCTCTCAAGTTGACAAATACAATGTCAGAAGGATATATGAATAGACTTTGAGAAAGAAGGATAAATGATCAAACAGTATTTTAGGTTTGTTCTAATCTTAAGAAAGTTCAACGAAATTAAAGTTTCATCTTGTGTATGCCAAATAAAGAAAATCATTTGACTGAAAACTTTCTTTAAACTTATGAGAATTAATTTTTATTGTCTTACAATTTTTTCCAGGAATTGCTCGCTGGAAATCGAGCACATCATGTACTAAATTCTATATTATATTTTGGAAAATTCGTTATTCTCAGATTTTTGAAAAAATGTTACTTTTTTCGAAATCCACTTAATAATCCTAATTTTTATCAATTTTGCTGAATTTTTCATTTGACTTTACATAGGAGAAAATCTCATTTTTATGAACTCATTAAAATAAATAAAGGTTCTAGAAGCTCTGCAAATTATAATAAAATTTTTTTGAACATCCAGAAACTTTCTGGCACTCAAAATCTACCTACAAAAAAATTAAGAAAACTTCAACATTTAAAATGGCAATATCCCAAATCAGGATCAAATTATAGTCATTTCATATTTTGATGTCTTCCCAATTTTTTTGTAGTATATTTTGAGTGCCAGAAAGTTTCTGGAGGCTCAAGAAAATTTTATTCAAATTTGCAGAGCTTTTAGAACTTTTTTTCATCTTAAGGGGTCCACAAGAACAGAATTTTCTCCTCTATAAAGTCAAATTAGAAATTCAGCAAAATTACGAAAATTGGGCATGTTAAGTGGATTTCTAAAAAAAAGGAACATTAGCGATTTTTTCAAAATTCTGAGAAAAGCAAATTTCTTAAACTTATTTCGGCTCCGCCCAACCTCAGGATATTAATCGATTAATTTCAAATTTTGAACAAGTTACACAATAGGAAACTTTTCAGTGCTAAGGCGTTTTCAATTTGCAAAATTTGTGTTTTTCGATCCACCCTT
>JBAGKK010510587.1:0-14013 GCA_037177015.1 Euceroptres primus | reverse complement strand
AATCTTTAATCTAAAGTGACGATTATCTTGAGATTTATTAGCTCTTTCAAAAAACTGTTTAACAGAGTTATGAGGCACACTAAGAACATTAATGTCACGCAGTATCAAGCAAATCGGTTCGGGTCCAAAAAACGGCCTTATTGACACCCCTCCTTTGATCATTTCCTTTTTTAATGGTGCTAAAGTACAAGCGAGGATGGCATCTTGCAAACCAGTCTCATATATTTGTGCTAGCAATGTTTCCAAGATTTTTGAAATGTTTGAAATAGCTCTATATCCGACCCCTTTGATGAACCAAACAGAACCAAAAAACTGCTGCCACTGGAAGCTCCATTATATGATGTCGACAAACTAAGCTCAATAGAAATTTCTTTAATTAATGTATTTCGCCCGCCTTCGTAGAGCACCACGAACGAATCTGTCGATAAATTTAAAAAAAGATACGCAACAAAGGAAAGAGGTCTGCTCTTTTTTGGTCTGCTCGCTTTGATACAAAATTAAGTTGCAACGAAGTCATTTCGTTGAAATGTCGATACATCTTGCGAAAATAGAACAGGTAAGTCGCGAAGTTTAACAATCGGTCGAGTAAGAGTGCCGTAAGCAGTACGTAGAATCAACGATAACAAATCAGTGGGATCATCCCCTTGAGAATTCAGTGGACGAGAATTAACGCACCCCTCCTTACTTGAGTAAGGAAGGATGTCATTTCCTCGAACGTGAGAGTAGTATCTCTCACTACTTGTTGAAGATGATGTTTAACTGAGCGAACGGCGGCCTCCCAAAGACCTCCAAAGTGGGGTCCAGCAGGTGGATAAAATTTCCACTCGGTACCATTATCGGCAAGATAGTCAGCGATGATGGCCGAGACAGCAGAAGCTTTATCAAGCAGCACACGAAGTTGCTTGTCTACGCCAACGAAATTCATAACACAGTCCAATCCACTGATTGCAAACGGCCTAGTAAGTTGAGTAACTCTATGAACAGACATATGGCATCTCAAGCTCCTCGGCAAAGTATCTTCGTTGTTCATGCCCAATCAGACGATAACAGACCTGTTTTAAAGAATCTGGACCAGTGACAATTTTTTAAAAGCCGTTTTTCTCAAAACTGACCAAATATTGGATTCTAGGAAAATCACAACTTTACTTTGGAGCCATGACCTTTCTTTACAAAAAGTATGAAACAAAACAAAAAACACCACCTCTGACCTTTCCCTTGTTAGTACTGGAATGCTCTCATTGACAACACAGTGATGCGACAAATAGTATCCCCGATTCGCTAGCAATTCATCGGGGTCAGAGACCAAATCCATCTGACACATCCACATACTCTTGTATACCCTTTGCATAAGCGTGATGTAAGACGGAATCTTTCCAGAGACGTCTCTCCATCGACATGAGCATCCGATACGCTGCTGACCTTGAATCTCCTACAATCGTAGAATGATACTTAATGGGCAGACGAACAATGTATCGTCCGTCCTCCGCTCACTCATAAGTGGCGAGAAACAGTTTCTCACATTCTTCATCCTCCGGACTAAACCAAGATATTGGAAGAGGAATGTATTCCAGAACAACAAACCTTCGTACTAGATCAAGCAAGTCGATATCAATCGAGCACTGCAAACCCACTACCTTTCTGGTAATCGATGGTGATTCTTCAGGAAAAAGTCCAGACAGAATCCATCCTAGAGATGTTTGTTGAGCAGTAGGCGTACCTATCGGTCCCTTTCGAACCCCTTCTTCAATGCCGGAAGAATTAAATCGGCACCTAGAATGATTTCAATTAATCCACCTTGTTCAACAAGCGGGTCAGTTAGACTAAATCCTTTCAAATAGAATCAGTCTTCGGCAGCGATACCACTAGGTGGTATACATGATGTGAGTTTAGCTAGTTCAATAGCACGTACAAAGAAGCTCACAGTAGGATCCACACGTGAGACAACTCTCACTATTACCAGTCCTCAAGCTGTTCGATCTCGTTGATCTTCAACTATTCTTACTGTACCGATAGCCTAATGTCTGCGTAGTCTGAGTCTCTGTACCAATGACTCAGGGATAAAGGAAGCCTGTGCACCCTGGTCGAGAAGTGCTCGTGTTAGCTGGAGACTTTCTTCGCAGCCCTCAGTTGAGACCAGAGCAGTAGCCAGAAGAACAGATCCACCTAGTCAGCTGCGTGGATGAGCGAGATGTGTATTGATCGAACCTGAAAGTGCAGGGGTGAATAGTGAATACGGGCAGGGTTATTAGTGAATACGGTACTATTAGCATTCAAGATGGAAACGAACAGAACATGATTGGAGACTCGAGTACCGATCGAAGGAGCTCTTGACGTCAGATGAGATGATGATACGTACAACATCGTATGATGTTGTTCATTGGATGCCTGGCATCTCTTAGTCGATGGGCATTTTCGTGGCAGATGCCTGCCCAAACACTTATAGCACAGTCCGCTCTTTCGAACCACCTCTTTTCGTTGCTCAGGATTCTTGGAACGGAAAGTTTGACAAAAGAGAGGCACCGTGAGCTTGTGTACTAAACCTCCTCTTTGTAAATTTGGATCCAGCTGACTTCTCTTTTGTAAAGGTAGATTGGATGGAGGTTAAAGACTGAGTAGTTTCCACCGCCTCCAAATCACTTACCTTGCTCATCAAAAACTGTTTAAGACTCTCGAAAATTGGATACCTGATTGTAGAGCCGACCTTGTCCTCCCATGATTTCAAGGTCTCACGATCCAACCTCTGTACCTTCATATATACCAACAGATCATCCGAAGTACCTGTCAGTCGCTTCTTAGCCTCCGTAGCGCTTACCACTTTACAGGTGTCATTGAGCAGTGTTCTCAGGTCTCCTGCTCCCTCCTTGGAAAGTGGCTTCATTCCGAACAATCTCCGTAGATAGGCGTTGATGTCATCAAGAATCTTCCACGCACGTTCAAAATTATCAGATGTAGTGGAGATGTTGGCGATAAGCTCTGTTGGTTCTCTCACCAGAATGAGTTGAAGATCCACGCACGTTCAAAATTATCAGATGTAGTGGAGATGTTGGCGATCAGCTCTGCCGGTTCTCCCACCATAGGAGAGTTCCTGAACGGCAGGGATAGCTCCATTTGTCTTGAACATTGACTCCAACGAACCCTTGTAGGGAGGCCACTCCAAGTATGCACCCGAAAATTTTGGCAACTCTGTTTGAGGAAACATCCTCCGTTGTCTACTTAGCGGCAATGGTGCTTCCTGGACCGGAACCGGAACGGTAAGAGCGTCGAGGATATCAAGCATGTGAGCTTTGGCAGCAACGTATTTATCCTTGTACTAAGAATAAAGATCTTCCGAAAAGTATTCGGTTGCCTTATTCTCATCTTTAACCCAAACAAGCTGATCGTGTTTCAAGTCAAACTTTTCCCAGTTTTTGTCTAGCGAAGCTATTCGCGTAGTTACCGCATTTTTCGTTAAATTGGTTTACCAATTTTATTCAAGTTTGTTACGGCATCGCACAAAAGACCGAACAACTCGTGTTGAATGGCAAGAAATTCGCCTCACGTTGGCATGTTTGTAAAAAGGGTTGAAAACTTCATAAAAGTACGAACAGAACACCACAATTTAAAATTTGAGTAAACTCAAAACACGTTTTAAAAAACCTAGTATAGGCTTAAACAGTCACATAACAATACGATAAAAAGTATCAGTCCACTATATAAGAGATCACGTAGCACTGGTAGTTAGCTGTCCCAAAGCGACAGCTCGCCGAAAAAGTATCGTCGCGCTTTGTAAAGGTATAAACGACGGCACGTCACGAAAGTTCACTGACCTCCGGCATGGCAACCGAACCGGGCCCTCAGTACTTAGATTGCACGCGCACTGGCGTACTCCATGCGCCACGCGACGAAACGAAATTTAATCCGCCTTGAAAACCGTGTACCCAATTATCCGTTAACGTGAGTGCCCCGGATCTCCAACCAAGTTGTATCCTCGTCATAGCTGGCCATCGATTTTCATTCGCCGCCTTCGAGGAGATCCTTTCTACTATTGATTTAAAGTAAGTCAATAAATGAACCTGAATTGAGAATCGACTCTCTGGTTGACTTCACCCTTTCTCTTAGCGTTCCAAATCCTAATCCCTTTCCTTAATATAGCTCTCCCGCTATACTGATTAGCTGTTGCGTCAGCGATGGAGTTGCATAAACCGACGCGCTGCCATGTTGGATTTTCACGCTTCCAGATTTTTTTTCCAGCGTTTTTTACTCACGTCACACAGATCTGTATCCTTATGCTTCATTAGAATTGAATCATTAGCATAAGCTACATCAAAAAATGCGTCTAGTACATCAGAAAAAAGCTGCTGGTTCTTTTTTTGTGCTTTACTTTGTCTATTCTTGTTTTTTTTTCGTATTTTGCCCCAAGTGAAATATAAATTTGTCAGTTCGAGTTTCATATTACACTGCTCCTGCAGTTTAGTGCGGGTTTCAGGTATGGCCTGAATGGCCTTCGAATAAAATTGAAGGTCTCTCAAGATAAACAAGTCAGGGCCGTATGAACTATTTCTGTTTGATTTTTGTCACAAGTGAAAAACATTTTTTAAATATAAGTTTAATTTAACGTTTAATTTAATGGTAAGTTTTATTTAGTTATTATTTATTAATTATTATACATCACGCACAACCAAAACAATGAAAACGAACTGAAGCGAACTGACGGAATTATCCGTTAGGGTACTGCCCGCTTTGTGATTACGGTACTTGCGAAACTTCGCTGAGCTCCCAGCTCAGCTCTCAATGTCCCCTTGGACCCCGCAAATCAGCGAAAATTCCTGGAATCCATATACCGGGGTTAAATAAAGCGGTAGAACAGTGTATAATTTCGTCATTGGGATTGGTGTACGGTGCCAAACTTGAATTACCTCATTTACTGTCATTTTTATAATGTAACTGATATTTTTTCTTCTCCAATAAGTAGTCAGAGCAATCTACTCAGGACGTAACCGTCGTCGGTATTACTTTGTGAATTTCGTTGCTTTGACGATCGCAGGGGTTAAGCAGTCTTGAGGGCGTCTAGTACTCAGTTGGGTGCCCGCTGCGGATTGTCGAGCCTCGCATCTTCACAGCTTAATGCTTGACGAGTGGGGGGTTTGACGCCGAGGGTGGGTGTATGCAGTCGATAATGTCGAATGTCTACATTTAAACTCGACTGTCGATAAACGGGCTGCACTCCTTTCCCCTGTTCGAAAGTGCAGGCAGACGTACTTCCAATAAAGTCGAATGCAGCCGCTGGAGATTTTAGGACTATAGATAGGGACACGTGGGTTTAATTCCGTCTCACACTTATCTGGAAGTTCAATGGAGAATTGGGGAATTTCGATAGTGGGGTAATGGGAGGACCAAAGGGTAGTGTGTTTAGCGGTCTCCCACGGAGAGGGGTTTTCGATAAGTAAAAATCCTGAACGGATATACATGTGGGGTGTTTTGTTTCGCGTTTAGTTTAACACGAGAATTTGGGAATTATTAATAGGCAATTTAAGTGAACGTGTTGAACGAGGTTTGCTCTGAGTTTAGTCGAAGAGCTTCTAACGAAGTTTGGAGAACGATTGAACGCAAGGAAGAGCGAAGTTAGAAAGCTTAAGGGAAAGAGAGATTTTGGAAATCGCAAATAGTGGGGAAAATAATGGAATTCGATGGGTTTGACAAATGGTAGACGGGCGAGGAACGGAGGGTCTAAATGTCTAGACATCTGGTAAACCTAGTTACCTCAATTCTGAGAAGGTTGCCATAAAGGGTTTAAGATTGTAGACGAGACGAAGCGATAATTTGACGAAAGAGAAACTTGGAGACAATAAAGCGCACGAAGTAGGATTAAATTATAAACCAAAATTTGAAAAGATTCAATTTACACTGCAAAAGGGACTGATTCTAGGCGGACATACAATTGAGAGATTCAGCAAATTCCTAAAAGCAATAAACAAGAAAGGTTCCAAAACTACGAATAAGCCGAAGGGGAAATAATGACCAATATTCAAGAATATTAATATTAAAAACAAACTGAGACGTAACATGGGGAATGAATAAAAAAAAATCTCTATTACGTTAATCTCCTTATGTCCAAAAATACCAGTGAGATTATGGAAGCTTAGCTTACCTTTATAAAATGACCATCGAAAGAACACGCTGCTTCTTTCACAAAAATCGACAGTACAAAACTGTAGCGGTTCAGTACCGGTCAAGAGTATGAGACTTCACTCGCATCTCATGGGAAAAGAATTCTTGTCTTTTACATTTAATTACTCAGGAAGGAAACGCGACTAATTTTGTCAAAAAGCATTGAAAAGATTAAGAAATTTCGCGTCGAAAGAGCCAGTTGTGAATAACTTTGGAACATTTTTAGTCAAGATATAATTTAAGAAAACTAGAAGGAAATAATATGCTAGGTGACAAATTTTGGACCCTTTTTTCAATTCTTGGAAAAACGTGGAAAAGATTTAGGAGAATTTTGAAAAAATTTATGAGAGGGCGCAGCACGAGTCCGAAAGTGAGTTGAAGGGAACCGAAGACGGTGACCGACGAATGGATCGTGCTGCGCCTTCACACGAGTGCGGCTTTGCCGCCTTCGTTGACTAGTATGGAACACTACTTTTTGCAACAACTCCATGGAAAGTCCTCCTTCGCGTACCATCTAGAGGCACCGAAAGGAGGCTTCTGATAACACGTGCCCGTTCTCGCACATGTGAGAATTTCGCTCACTGCGAGCATGGGTATCGGGCACGGGTTCGCGAAAGAGGCTTTTCCATGGAGGCGTTGCAAAAATTTGTATTAAATTGCAATTATATATTAATTAAAATTAATTAATAATTTTTATTTTATATTATAATGCAACGATTCGTTAATTCTTTTTCATTTGAGATAACTTTAATTTGATATTCTATCAAACTTTAATTTGCGGCAAAAATTTATTTAAAATTTCGATATTTCATGATCAAAATATTCATTCACATATTAAATACAATAGTATTTATTATCAAATTTCAAATTAACAAATATGTGTTTTTAAAATACATTTAACTCTACATATATTACAAAATCGAATCAATGGATTAATTTATGTAATGATTGTTAGTAAAATATATTGTCTTTGAAGAGCCGGACAGTGAAAGTTAGGTAATTTGCATTTCATGTTTGAGTCCTTTTCTGCAAAAAATGATAACTTTTCTTTGAATAAAATGGTTCATTGAGAAGTGTAAGTTTTTAATAAAAGAAAAGTTTTATAAAGAATCAGATGGAAGTTATCTCAAATAAAAAAGAATTCAAGAATCATTGCATCATGATATGAAATTAAAATTATTAATTAATTTTAATAAGTAACAAATTGTAATTTAATAAGATTTTTACGTCATACAGATAAATAAAAAAGGTGCCTCTTTCTCCTAAATTCTTTCCAAGCTGGTCCTACTTCAAGTTCTAAACATGCGACGATCAAGCCTTTGCTCGCCTTCACTGCATACAGTCTGTGTCACAAGAGGGGAACCACCAAAAGTCTATGAAAACTGCACCCTAGGTATAAAACATGGTTATGATCTGAAAGAGGAGTATTAACTCTATTACGCAAGGAAAAAGGCATCGTATTATTTATTTCATACGATTCGTGTTACATCGATACTTTAGAGTCCATTTTAGACATAATAAAAGACAAATTATTTTCAATTTGCTGCCATTTGAAGCAAAATGATCGAAAGTTGATGAAAATTTGTGAGCTTAATCTACATAAAACCAGTAGCTGATCCAGAAATGGGATATGATATTGGGATAAGATATTCTTTCCCATGTGTTGAAGAGAGACGCACAATTTCTGGATCCGCTACTGCATAAAACAAGCTTCAAACTGATCATTTGTGGATTAAAATAGAATCACTGGTTTTGAAGATATTGACTACAATAGAAAACAGTGAAAATCTAGATTTTCACTTTTTTCGCTTCCTCAATTTTTAATGACAATTTGTTAAATAACTTTTTTCCGAACCTGACAATTAATCTTCGTCATAATAATTACTCTCTCAGGAAAATTTTGTTTCGAATGAGCTATTTTTGAAGTTATTTTGACTATTTTTCATGCAGATATTGAATTTAAAGCACAGTAAGGAGTGAAACTTTCACTATTCTCTTTTACATCAAATAACTTCGCAACCACTACAGGTTTTAAATATTTTTAGAGATTACCTTACCTTCCATAATTTATATTTAAAGTATTTCACATTCTTGAAAGACTGTTTACAGAACGTGACATCGTTTGAACATATGTTTCGTTTGTTTTTCTAAGCCAGTAAATCAAACTCTTTATAAGAAATGAATGCTCACAAATAATATTGCAGAAATTGTGGCATCTTCAACATATTGCGCAATAGAGTAAATTCCCCTCTATCGGATCATAACCATGATTCATACCTAGTGTTCAGTTTTCATTGTCTTTTGTGGGTTCCCCTCTTGTGACACAGACTGTATTCATGGAGTCTCGCAAAAATAAAAATATGATAGCACATTTGTGTTTATTACTAGATAATTAGTAAAGATATTTAGAGATTCTAGGTCTCATTTTGAAGCTTATACTTTAAAGTACCGCCATGACTTTTTTCAAAATTCTTCTAAATCTTTTCTACATTTTTTCAATAATTGAAAAAAGGGTCGAAAATTTGTCACCTGGCACATTATATCCTTCCAGTTTTCTTAATTTATATCTTGACTAAAAATGTTTCAAAGTTATTCACAAATAGCTCTTTCAACACGACATTTCTTAATCGTTTCAATGCTTTTTGACAAAAGTTACAGTCGCGTTTCCTTCCCGAGTAATTAAATGTAAAAGACAAGAATTCTTTTGCGCTGAGATGCGAGTGAAGTGGTCTCATACTCGTGACTCTATATTATTTTAATAAAAGAAGAAACCCTACATATCTCAAAACTCAGAAGTCGCAATCCATGCTAGGTTATTCTTATAAGAATCGTTGCCAAAATGTTGTGAAATTTGGCCCATCGATTTTTTGAAAAAAATCTCTGAATTAGCCGAAGAATCTTTTTCCATTATTTGTGATCCAAGATAAAACAGAAATACCAATTTAAGAGATAAATAATAATTTTTGTTGTGAAGGTAAATAAATAATTTACATGTTAGAAAGGTTACCGAGTGAACATTCAATCAACGCAGAAAAACAAACTTCAATTTTTTTAAATATTTAGAGTGGAGATAAAAAATTTTAAAAATATTGTAAAAACTTATTTTTTTCAAGCTCTATCTGATTGTACCTCCAGATTTTCAATTACATTTTTATTAGTGTAATTTAACACTTAACACTTTTTAAAAATGGGTTACCGAGTGGACATTGTTATAAATCGTACGGTACATAACTTGAAGCAAGTTTTTTAAGTTACAAACAATAAACATGTTTCTGCTTTTACGAGCACTTGGACAGGACTAAAAGTAATGGGTTTCTGATTTTCTAAGATTTTTTGAAGTGATTTTTTCCGAATTCTCACCTAAAATACGAGAGTTACCGAGTGGACACGAAACTTCAGGGACAAACTTCTAAACATTTATAAACATATTCAAATCTAAAATATTAATCTCTATTCATAATTTTTAGATTCTTTAACATAATACAAACGACTCGTATAAGTATCAATCATTTATAAAATTATGCCGTCATTATTTCGCAATTTTAATTTGTGAATCTGTATTTGGGGACAGGTTACCGAGTGGACATTATGGGTATATTTTAATTTCTCAATTCTAAACAAAAGCACCTAAAATTTTGAAACATTGCTAAATTTGATGTAAGTATTTTATGGAAAAGTGTAAAACTGTCGGGACTTGAATTTCACAATTTTTTGGCAACGACTCATAAACATTTAAAACATTTTTTTAAACTGCTGCCGAATTCAATTTAGGAGAAAGTGAATAACTAATTATATTAATAATAGATTTATATAAAGAAGAATTTTTATAAAAACGATTTTTATTATTTTCTTTACTAAAATGATGCTAGTTTGTAAGAAAGTTTAGCCCTTTATACATAAAAACCTCTTTATTCTGAAAAATATTTTTGTATGAGTAATTTGATAGAAACAAGTAATATTTTTCGATTTTGAATACTTTGAATGTTTTTTTTCTAATGTTTGGAAAAATTCTAAGTTTTTGGGAAAAAGTTCCAGACAAACATTATTCCTTTCAATGAAATATAACTTTTTTTAATGACAATTTTTTTATTTGGCAAGTAACTATTGAAAAAAAGTCATTTATACAAGTATTAATTACTTTTTTTTTTACTTAATACAAATGATTTTTTAGGCACACCATTTTCCTTGCGGGGACGTTTCTCTATCGCTGAAATATAGCAAAATGAGTGAAAGATTTAATCCTATATTGACGTGCACAAATTTCAAAGGTGCAAATGTTGGAGTGGACATTTTCGCTGAAAAGTTGGAGTATGCATTTTAGCTCTAAATTTTGGTACACTTCTTCGGCCTGATATACTGTTTAATTTCCGTAGGCATAGAAAAGTGTGCTTTAAGAAGCTTTAGAGTAAATTACAATGGTGCAGTAGAAATTTTTTTTGATAAATTCCAAATTATCAACTTTTGAATGTGTGATACTTCGACAATTTTGCACGGAAAAAAATTTAACTAAGCCACTCAATAATTACGTTGAATTTAAAGAATTTGTACGTCAAGATTTCGTAAAATTTTAGTGATACTTTATCAACTTATTCGGCGGATATCATGAATTTAAATATCGGTCTGTTCGCTATATTGCAAATAGTAAACAAAGTTGAAGTTTAATTTTTCACAGGCGGCACATGAAAATTTCGAAAAAAGGCAACAAAACTTTAATTTTAAATGGCCAATGGAAAAATTTATAAGCAGGTCATGTTTCATAGATAAAAGATTAGCACGCTGGCAGTACTACCAGGGAACTGACTAATTCTAACACCTCTGTTCAAGCTATACATAATGTGAAATCGATTGTGTCATATAGACAAAACTGTTAAATAGTAAAAATATTCACTTTGGCGATTAAAGCAATTTTCCTAAATTCCTTCGTTCATTTTCAACTAAGTGTCTAGCTATCATAGAAAATAACGTCCCTACCACAACTAGATTTTTCCCACGAAATAAGCTAGAGAAAATTATTTAAAATATGGTCAGTCAAAACTCTGGAATAGTTCAAACTTGTGTTTCTCTGCTGATTTGCAGAAAGTAGTACTGCTACCGCACATGGATTCCTTCAAAGAAGCTTTTTTACAAAGCGACTAATAAGTTCAAAGAAAACATAAATAAAAATTGGACACTTTTGTCTTTTTTAATTTATTTAATGAATTCCAAATACGTAGCCACTAAAGTAATTACCATAAAGTATTTTGACCCAGGACATGCGTCCATGTCTGCAGACAGTTTCCATTATCAAGTAGAATTAGCTATGAAGCACCAAGGCAAAGTTTACGATTTTTCAAATTTCAAGAAGGCAGTCCAATCTCAAAATTCCGGTGAAATCAAAGTTATCGAAATGAAGAGAAACAACTTTTTCCAATGGGTTGATTATTCTTCGAAATATAAGCTGCAGAGGATGCAACCCAGAGTACATCAAAGGTTTTGAAGGGGAAAAAAATTCAGAAACCAAAGAATTTAAAAGGCCCATACGATATTGCAAAGAGCAATAAAGAAGAAATTCTTACAAATCTTAGCGCACTTATTAATCCTAATAGATTAGTTTTTGGGAAGAAAATTTCTAGCTCTAGTACCGCAGTTGATTTAAGGGCTGAAAGAGAAGCGGAAGAAACGCTGACTGAAATACTTTAAGCAACTCAAGCGATTATTACAAGAGAATTAACAATTTAATTATTTTTTAAAAGTTTTACTTGCTTTTATTCAATTATAATTATGACAAAGTCTGCTCTATTATTTTGTACAAAATAAAAATGTTCCAGGAGCTAAATAGGCATTATAAAATTATAAAAATTTCATTTAAAAAGCTCAAAGAACTATTTTGTGTGGCTCGTTCGTACTTATCATAAAATTTTTCATCATTTTTCTATTATACTAAGCGATTTAAATGTGATCACAAAGTACAAAATACTATTAGATTTAACGTAATTTATTAAAAAAATTTTCGTGGTATTCAAATTTTAAAAAAGACAAAATTCACGATTTTGGAATGCTTTAAACACCACGAAAAAATTTGTTTCCGAAAAAGCAAAATAATAACATATTTCGTTGATTCAAGCTGAAAAACTTCAACTTCTACTTTTTCCAAAATTAGTGCATACGACCTAATACAAAAAAAAAGTTTTTCACCTTCAAAGAGATGTTAATTTTTGTCGTTTTTTGTCCGTATAATTTGAAAACTAGAAAACATCTACCTCGGCCTGGATTCGAACCGGGAGCGTTCCTCATTTCATGTGCGGATATGCTAACCAATTGCGCCACTGAAGGCCTCGATAGACTTTTTCTCGTTTTCCCTTCACTCTCAAAACGAAGGCATCTCATTAATTTGAGAGGCATTTTCATATTTTAAATTTAGATAATTTTTAATTAATAATATTCCCGTTTTCAAATTATATGAACAAAAAACAACAAAAATTAACATCTCTTAGAATAATATTGTTCAACAATCTAACATCTTAATTTGAAGTTTTTTACACAATTTCAAAAAATTCTAAATAGAGCAAAAATTTTTTTTGGAATTTCTAATATTTTGTTATTGTTCATTAGCAAAAACTGTGTACACTGCTCTCGCGATATATGTTCCCTTAATATAAGTCCTTCCAGGAATTTTTGCCGATCGTGACGGGTCCAAGGGGACGAGAGAGCTGAGCTCGGAGCTCAACGGAGTTTCGCAGGTATCGTAGCAACAAAGCGGACAGTATCCTAAGCGGATAGTTTCGTCAGTTCGCTTCAGTTCGTTTTCAGTGTTTTGGTTACGCGTTATATATAATAATTAATAAATAAATAAAACTTAAAATTGAAGTAAACGTTAAATTAAACTTATATTTAAAAAATATTTTTCACTTGTGACAAAAATGAAACAGAAATAGTTCACACGGCCCTGACTTGTTTACGTTTAGAGAATCCCGTTTTAAGTCCAAGGCCATCCTCGAAACCCGACTTAAATCGGGGGAGCAGTGTATAAAAAAATTCACAATAATTTTTTAACCGATAGGAAAATTGTTTTGAATTTTTAAACATTTGAATTTTCGAATCAAAGAAGAGAACAGAAGATATTAACCGATTTCAAAATTTTTTTCCTTTTTTGAATGCCAACCCACACATTTTTTTCCATCAACTCAAACGATTCAACTTCTTTTAGCATTTTTACTCCACCCTAGTATGCAGTGCTAATATTTCCTACTCCTACGTGATTATAAAAGTGATAATAAAACTTAAGAACCTGTTGAGATTAATTTGCTCAACTTAGCATAATTTCTTACGTTCACAGAATAATAACAGTATCTTAATGTTTTTAGTATTTATACCTTCGAAGTGTAGCTAAAATGAACTTGCTGTCAAAAATTAAATCAATCAAAAATTTAAAAAAAATTAAAATTAAAACGTGGTTGGACTTTTAAATTTTTTATGCACCATTTTGGATCTGTTTTTCGAATTTTGACATTATGTTATCAGATTTGCATTCAGCGCCTCCAAAAACCTTAAGATACTCATTTTTATAGAAATTCAAACATTTTGAAATTTTTGTCCATTTTCAAATTCATCATATTGGATCCGCGATTTTGCATTTTTTAAATTCTGTTATAAGATTTGGATTTAGCGACCCCAAAAACCTTAGGATACTCACTTATATAAAAATCGCAATAGTATAACCCTTTCATTCTTTAAAATGTCCGAGCTCGAACATTGGTGGCGCACGACTTTGGTTTGTCCGAACTCAGACCATTCACAGTAAAGGGGTTACTAATAACACTGGTCAACAAAATGTGACCTATGTGCTCATGGAATGAGATATGTCATTTTCAGAGTAGTTTTTTGTGC
>JBAGKK010510576.1:0-14014 GCA_037177015.1 Euceroptres primus | reverse complement strand
TGTGTACACGCGGGACACCATCTGCGCAAGCGTCAACTACTATGATCTACTATTAACGGCTAATGGTGGGGGCAGCAAATGAGGGGAATATGACATGGTGGAAGTTTACATGATGGAGGTCCTACTGTACATACAAAAGAAGTCACACGACTTTAAAAAGCGGCCATTTTGATAAATTTCTGGCGCTTTTCTTCGACCAACTACAGGTCGGCATTCCCTTGGATCTTAAAAGCGACTGGCTGACAATCTAACGTCTATTTTTTATTCGTTTTTTGAAAGTCGTTTTGTGTGAGAGTCCACAAAAAGCGTCGTTTAATTCTGTAAATAATAGAAATCTTCGCGCGCCATTCTTTATAGTTTATTCACTTATTAATTTGTTTATCGTTTAAAAAATTGTGCGTATATACCGAACGTGTTTATTTTTTTTTCTCCTGTGGCTGACGTTTCCAAAATGTTTAAAATCTTGTCGACACTTGAACATTGAATGTAGAAACTTTTTCATCCCACGAATGTATTTTTTAAGAAAAAAAGTGTAGTGACAATGTCTAAAAAAGTTCCGGCTAGTCAAAAAAACAATTTAGCAAGTTTGAAGGATGTTTTAGATAAGATTAAAAACAAAGAAGTGATTTCCTCGAGGTGAGTTCGTTTCTTATTAGTTTTGGAATTTTGAGGTTAGGTTCAATCAAAGAAAAACGAATTTTCAGGATAAACGAGCCTAATTTTCAAAGATATTGAGTTTTTTATAAGAATTTTTACCAGATTTTGTATGTTGTGTAATTTTTTCATTCCGTGGAATGTTATTCTGATTTTGTCGATATTTTATAAAAAATTACATTTTGAGGTTAGGCTCAATCGAAGAAAAACGAATTTTCATGATAAAAGAGCCTAATTTTCAAAAATATCGAGGTTCTTATAAGAATTTTTACCAGATTTTACATGTTGTGTAATTTTTTCATTCCGTGGAGTTTTATTCTGATTTTGTCGATATTTTATAAAAAAATTACATTTTGAGGTTAGGTTAAATCAAAGAAAATTAATTTTCAGGATAAAACAACCAAATTTTCAAAGATATCGAGTTCTTTTATAAGAATTTAAACGAGATTTTCCATTTTATGTATTTTATTTCGATTTTGTCAATATTTTACAGATTTTACGTAAAATTACATTTTCAGGTACCTATTATTTTTATTTGACGTTTTTCTTTGTTTCAATTTTCAATCCTTCTTACAATTTTTTTCCTTTAAAAACGAGTTTTATAGCGTTAATTTCATTTGTTCAATTTAATAAGTTGCGTAGTTAATTTCATTTTAATTTCCAAATAATTTTGGTATGTCCTTGAAAGAAAAGATAGAAATTATTTCCAAGTTTTTGGGTATTTTACGACGTTTTTATTATTATTTTCACTGCCTAATGAATGTCGGATTTATTTGATGCAATTAATAATCATTTTTCTTCTGAAATAGTGTGCAAATTTAATTTAAAACTGAATTTTACAAAATATTCTTCAAATAGACAAATTTAATGTTTTAATTGAAGGAATTTCGATTGGTAAATTTGATGTTTTAATGTTTGTCGAAGTAACTTGTAATTACCTTGTGATTTGAAAGTAACTTGTGATTTGTTTTCAAATAGTTTTAATAATTATATGTAAGAAATTTATTTAAAAATCAGTTTATCATGTGGATTTTAACATTTTTGACAATCGTTCTTTTCAGCACTCCGAAAGCAAAAACATTTTTCGACGATGATGACGATAATGACGATTTCGAAAGTTTGATTCCTAATCTAGAAAACAAAAATGAGTCCAGAAGCAACCAATCGAAGACTGGACTCCAAAGAAATAATTCTATAATATCAATTGTAAGTTTAAAATTCTTTAAAGTTTAAAACTCTTTAAGACCAAAATTCCAGAGATTATTTACAATTCTTTTTTTTTTAATATTTCTTAACTTTAGCTTAGCTCCGAGGAAAATTCTTTAGTCGGTGCATTAGAAACCACATCAGTACACTACGTCGAAGACTCAATTGAAGAAAACGCTCGTGTAAATTACCAGGACGAAAATTGTAAAACTCCGTCTAAAAAACTCGACAACGCGGTAAAGAACTCTTCTCGTCTCACAGATGATGACAAATTGAAAATAATAGCTCCCGACTCCACAATTAAAAATGAACCATTTTCTCAAAAGTGTCCAGCGGCAGAAAATACAGAGAAAAAGGAACCGTTTTCTCAAGAATCCGGGGAAAATAAGAAATTGTCAGAAACTCCGACGAGGAAGCGACTTTGTTTGGAAAGGATAAAAAAGAATGTGATTTCTGAGAATGAATCTCCGTCTCCGAGAAAGAGTTGCTCCCCGCAAAAATCAATGTCACCGAAAAAAGAATGGAAAGGGCCAGATTTTAGGGTCAATATGAAACCCTTGGGATTGGATAAAGAACTTCAGAGTTGGCTGGAAATTGTTAAAAATAATCCTGTGATTTCTGCGACGCCTGTAAGTTGTACAATTTTCATTTTAACTAGTTTTAATAAGGGATTAACACTTTTTAAGTTCTCTGAAATATTTTAAATTCTGAATTACATATTTTGAATTATTTTAAATTCTCCGAATTTTTTACATTGTTTGGAATTGTGTTCAATTCTTTGAAGTTTTTGTCATTCGATCTTTGAATTTGTTGAATTCATTGAATTATTTTGAATTCTTGAGAATTCTTTTAAATTCTTTGAATTTGTTTGAATTGTTTAAATTTGTTTGAAATCTTTGAATCCTTTGGAGTTCTTGAAATTCTTTAAATTCGCTTGAAATATTTGAATTCTTTTAAGTTCTTTCAATTCTTTAAATTCATTGAATTGTTTTGAATTTCTTTAAATTATTTAAATTCGTTTGAATCTTTTGGATTTGATGTTTAAATTCTTTCAGTTATTTTGTATTCTTTAAATAATTTTGAATGCTTTGAAATTCTTCGATGTTTTTTTATTCGATCTTTGAATTTGTTGAATTCATTGAATAATTTTGAATTCTTTAGAATTCTTTTAAATTCGTTTGAAATCTTTAAATTCTTTGGAGTTCTTTGAATTCACTTGAAATATTTGAATTCTTTTAAATTCTTTCAATTCTTTAAATTCATTGAATTATTTAGAATTCCTTTAAATTCTTTTAATTCGCTTGAATCTTTTGGATTTGATGTTTAAATTCTTTCAGTTATTTTGTATTCTTTAAATAATTTTGAATGCTTTGAAATTCTTCGATGTTTTTTTATTCGATCTTTGAATTTGTTGAATTCATTGAATTATTTTGAATTCCTTAGAATTCTTTTTAATTCTTTGAATTCGTTTCAATTGTTTAAATTTGTTTCAAATCTTTGAATCCTTTGGAGTTTTTGTAATTCTTTGAATTCGCTTGAAATATTTGAATTCCTTTAAATTCTTTCAATTCTTTAAATTCATTGAATTATTTTGAATTCCTTTAAATTCTTTTAATTCGTTTGAATTTATTGTATTTGATGTTTAAATTCTTTCAATTATTTCATATTCTTTAAATAATTTTTAATCTTTTGAAAATCTTGTAATTCTTGTAAATTCTTTGAAATTTTTTCATTCGATCTTTGAATTTGTTGATGAATTATTTTGAATTCTTTAGAATTCTTTTAAATTCTATGCATTCGTTTGAATTGTTCAAATTTGTTTGAAATCTTTGAATCCTTTGGAGTTCTTGAAATTCTTCGAATTCGCTTGAAATATTTGAATTCTTTTAAATTCTTTCAATTCTTTGAATTCATTGAATTATTTTGAATTCCTTTAAATTCTTTTCATTCGTTTGAATTTATTGTATTTGATGTTTAAATTCTTTCAGTTATTTTGTATTTTCTAAATAATTTTGAATGCTTTGAAATTCCTCGAAGTTTTTTCATTCGATCATTGAATTTGTTAAATTCATTGAATAATTTTGAATTCTTTAGAATTTTTTTAAATTCGTTTGAAATTTTTCAATTCTTTGGAGTTCTTGCAATTTTTTTAATTCGCTTGAAATCTTTGAATTATATTAAATTCCTTAAATTCTTTGAATTCATTGAATTATTTTTAATTCCTTTAAATTATTGTAATTCGTTTGAATTTATTGTATTTGATGTTTAAATTCTTTCAATTATTTCATATTCTTTAAATAATTTTATTTCCTTTGAAAATCTTGTAATTCTTGTAAATTCTTTGAAGTTTTTTTCATTCAATATTTGAATTTTTTGTATTATTTGACTTGAATTTTTGAAATTTTTTGAATTCTTGCAATTCTTTAGGGTCAGGTGAATTGAAATCAATTAAATTGCTTCAAAAGTTTCGGCACACAATGGTGGCCCTCATCAGTGAATTTTATTAAATCTTATTAGAATTTGTCGAAAATTTTTGGCATAGTGACGAGATTATTTTCTCGAGAGGATAAAAACAAGATTTTGACGTATTTACACTACCCAACTTCACTGAAACGAAATTTATTATTGAGGGTCAATACAATCTCCCCACCGATTATTATTCTTTTAAATACTTTGCAGCTTTTAATTCGGTCTTTGAATTTTTTGAATTTATTGAACTATTGCTGCCTCATAAAGGAAGCTTTGTAACCATGAATATTTTCGAATTTCATTTTTTGACATTCCTCGACCCCAGGATTCCGAAAATGAGGTTTTTAGAAAAATGTGTTTTAAAGATTTTTTAAAGATTAGTCGCAAACGACTTGAGCTAGTGTTATGAAATTTGTAGGAATTATAGCTTCAGATAGGGCCCACAATTCATAAGATTTTGAGTCGGAACAGATAAGAATAATTTTTTTCGATTTTATGTTTTTCTGAAAAATCGTTTTAGATTCTTTTTTGCAGTTTTAATTACAGTCAAGAACATTTACTCCCGATTTGGAGCTTGCACTGAAATACACCTTTTTCTACCAAAAAAGATTGAGATTGATTGATATAAAAAAAGTAAATTCGAAAAACTAAAAATTTTGAATAATTTTTATTACAGTTTTTCAAGCAATAAAAGACTTTCAAAAGATAATTTTTTTAACATTTGGTGGTATTTAGTTCATAAAAACCAATACAATGTTTGTCGTCATCTTCGAGCAAAAAATTTCCTCAGTTAAAACTTTTTCAATTTTCAATTTTTTCGTTCACAGGTAAAACTTTTTTTTAATTGTTGTACTTCCTTACACCATTTCATTTTCCTTGTCAAGTGTCAGTGATTTCATTACTTTTATTTGCCATAAAAATGTTTTATTTTATTTTGCAAATTTCATTGATTTCATGACTTTCATTTGCGATATTTTACTGTTTTTGACGAAGCTTAAGGAGGTATGATACCTTTTGATGAATTATTGATAACAAAACCTTTTTTTAGTAAACATAACAATTGACTATGTTTATATTAGAAATGAAAATGTATAGCAGTTTATTAAAAATTTGCTATTTCTGCAAATATTGTTCAGAGACCTAGAATCGTAAAATGTATCGTAAACTCTAAAAATGTATGTCTTATTGCCAAGATAGGAAAGCACTAAATGTGGACATGAGTTATATACACAAATATGTTGCAACTTTTTTACGAAATATTCTCGAAACTCGTTTCTAAAATTTAAGAAAAACTTTTAGGGATATCTCTTAAAAATTACATTTTAAACTGTTTCCTGAACAGTTTGTTCTTGCTGCAAAAGATTAAAATTAATATAGTAGGTACCAAAATTTGAATACTTAAAGTTGTAAACCGTTTTAGTAATAAAGAAGAAAGTTTTGAAAATTCGGTTTAACTTTGAGGAAACTTTTTTTTACTTACAATTATCCCTACGAAAGGGTTCGTTCAAAAAAATTGTTTAGAAATATTATTATTTAAAACCATGTAGTTACTAAAATAATTTTTTATTCTTTTAAAATAACAACATTGTATGATTTTTTATCTTCTAGTAACCAATAGTTCTTCTCTGTGATTACTGAAAATAATTTATTTCGATAGTGAAAATTTAAAATCGGAAAAAAAATGAAACATTTTTTTCTTCGACTCCAAGACTAACAACTAGGAAAGAAGATACTTCATAACCTTTACATTATTCATATGCGTTTTCGTTATTAACGATTATACATATCCATTGTTCTTATATAGATTAAATTGACTGATGAAGATAGCGGTCCGCTGTCGAAACGTAGCAATAAATAAATAATTTTATCAATAAAGTCTGAAAGAGTCGTAAGAATTGAAAAAAAATGTTTCATTTTTTTCCGATGCGAAATTTTCATTAATCACTGTCCGGACGTAAAAAAATTGGAACACATCATCCATTATTTGATTTTATTTCGATAGTTTGATTTTGATTCTTTTACATAAAAAGATATTATTTTGCAATATTTTTAAAATTTACCAGATAAATAGTATGACTTTCTTTTTAATATCTTCATTCCTTTAATAAAAATTTTGAAAAATATTTATTGGGTGACATGAATTTCGGTCAAATGAAAATTATGACAAGTGGTTTTTTGGATTTAATCATAATAATAATTAGCAACATATTCTAGAAATATTTATGACACGTGTTTGACATTGTTGTTTGACCTCTAAGTTTCTAGGTTTTCCTATCCGATATGAAAGAAAGATTGTTTAAAAGCGAAGAATCGTCAACTTTATTGTAAACTCTAAAAATGTATGTTTTATTGTCATGTATAGGAAAGCAGTAAATGTAATCTTCAAGCAAAAAATTTCCTGATCTAAAATTTTTTCAATTTTTGATTTTTTCGTTTCTAAGTAAAATTTTTTTCAATTTTGGGAATATGGCATTTTTATACGAACTAAATTTATTCCTTTGGTCGAGACGAATCGATTGACCTATTATTATTTGTTTAATCCTTAGTTGGAACACCTCCCTAGAATTACGAAGTTGGCATATGGGGTCAGGCAATTTGTGTCGCGAAACATTAGCGTTATTTCAAAAACGCGTGTCAGAACTTTTTTGAAGTTCAAGAGTTAAACTTTCTTGTAGTATAATTTATTCAGCGAAAGAAAAATTGTTAATTATTTTAAAAATTTAACTAAAGTTGACTTTCAGTGAAAGGCGTGGGGTCCCAGTGACCACTAATGCCAACTAAGGATTTTAAAAAACAACCTTTATGAGGAAGCACAATTTTCATGAAATGAACACAAGATACAGCCAAACTTTGAAGTAACCATAGTAACTACTTTGTAGCGGTTTTTTTTTTCTTTTCTTTTGGAACGTAAATTTTAGCAAGAGCAGTAAACTCTGTATTTTTAAATTCAGTTACAGATTAAATTAAAAGAATAATAGAAAGCGTTAAAGTTAAAATGAATCATTGCTCCAATTTTTCTTTTGTTATCCTAATATAGTAAATTAATTATTTGTTTAGAGTTATCCACAAAGTGTTTATTTCCGTATTTTTTATTTCGTTTTCAACTGAGCCTCCTTAAAAATTTAACACAGATAATATAAAGACTAAAATCTTCGTAATTAACTTCGTTTATTACGGAAGAGGAGGGGGCTGATTGAAGTTTCATAAACAATATTACTTTTTACACTTCTTTATTGTGACAGTTGTTATATAATATAATATCATCATTATATTATTGTTATATAATGTAATGTCTTCTTAATAATCGGTTACTTCAATTCACATATGTAATTGGCTTGCAAGTATAAGTTTTGGAAGCAAACACACCATTTTGTTGTGTTTTTATACATTTAGCTGTAAAAATACAAATATCATTTTATTGATTATACTTTTGCATGAAGAAAACTCGTTAATATAAAGGTTATGTAAATAAATTCGAGAAATTTATAGAATGCAATTTTTTAAATTTTGCAAAACTAATGTATGACAGTGAACAACAATTCCTAATATATTTGATTTGTTTTTCTTTTTATATTAATGATATGATTTATATTAATGATAATGTTTCATTGGCTATGGAGTCTATTACTTAAGATCTACTTAGTTGTAAAATAAACTTTAAGGATCGGCAAACGTTTCGGCCTAAGTTTATTTTACAACTAAGTAGATCTTAAGAAATGGACCCCATAGTTAGTGAAATATTATCAACGATTTCATATAGAGGGTCAATGAAAAATACGACATGTCTTTTAACATGTCACAACTCTATGTTATATATCTTAAAAAAAATTTACTTACAAACGGCCACCTTTTCATCAGATATTAATTTAAAATTTCCGTTAGCACATTTGTATAGATCTTGGACGAAACCATAGTCATGATGTTTTCTATTTTTGAGATTTGGATGACGTACTAAAATAATATAATTAGATAAGGTTTCTTACGCTTTTTTCTATGTTCCTATTGATAGAAATTAGATGTTTAATAATTTTTAAAAAATTTTATCACACGTCTATCCGTATGTTTTTCAATGGAATCTAAGATATACAAAAAAGTTAATTTCGTAGAAATCTCACCAGACTCTAGTTCTGTCGTGTATTGCACATTATTCGGATACTCAACAGCCCTATCATAAATAGTCAAATCCTTATTAGTAGGATTACTCGGATACTTAATATACATTGACTTCACTTCAATGCATGCGCCTAATAAAAAATATTATTTAGTATTATTCATTCTTGATAATTTTTACTTACTTATTCTTTTGAACTAAAAAACTCAATTTTAAGAA
Source organism: Euceroptres primus (assembly GCA_037177015.1). Lineage (NCBI taxonomy): Eukaryota > Metazoa > Arthropoda > Insecta > Hymenoptera > Figitidae > Euceroptres > Euceroptres primus. The sequence goes on along the minus strand of JBAGKK010510576.1, from coordinate 5,355 downwards.
GAAGCATAATTGTTTTAGTTATGCAGATTGATATTTAGTTTCTCTATAACTATTTTTGAAAGTGCTTTTAATAATACATTATTGGAAAATCTTGTTCAGATATTCAAATTTGTGGTTTAAATATCTAGAAAGATTGTATTAAATATTTTTAAAATTAAATATATTATAAAATAAAACTTACTCTTGGCTTCTTCGATCGTGTCATATTCCCCGTATATTGTAGTTTCCACTGCAAATATCATTTGACAATTATAAACAATGTTTATAATGCAGAATAAAAGCAGGATGGATACTCGAACTGAGGCCATGGTGATACAGTTTTTCTTGATAAAATATTCTTCGAGCAGGATTTGTCCTTACATAATATTTGTGAAGAAAGCTTCACTATATATACTGTCCAAGAAGTCGGCGTGCAACGAAACTATTGGTTGGAGTTTATACACAGGAATAAAATATTTATGTTATTATAACCTGGCAGATGGGTAATAAAAAAAATAAGTACTCTTAACATTTATTTATTTATATTTATCTTTAAATTTTTTGAATACATTGAGTTTTTTTCATTTCTTATATTTTTAAAATTCTTTGGAGTTTTTTAATTCGATCTTTTAACTCTTCGAATTTTTTTAATTCCTTTGATTTCTTTGAATTATTTTGAATTTTTTAAGATTTTTTGAATTCGTTAGAATTCATTTGATAATTTTGAATTCTTTTAAATTCTATGAAGTTTTTTCATTCGATATTTAAATTTTTTGAATTCTTTTAATTGGATGTTTGAATTTCTTTCAATTCTTGCAATTTCTATTAATTCTTTTAATTCGTTTGAATGATTTTGAATTCTTCCAAATTCTTTGAATTCATTTGAGTTCTTTGAATTATTTAAAATTGATTTAAATATTTTCAATTCTTTTAAATTATTGAAGTTTTTCATTTGGTTTTTGAATTCGTTGAATAGGATTTTTGAATTTTTTTGAATTGTCGCATTTCTTTTAAATTCTTTTAATTCGTTTGAATTCATGGCATTATTTTAAATTTCTCTAAATTTTTTGAATTCGCTTGATTTCTTTGAATTATTTTGAATTCTTGAAATTCTTTTTATTCTTTTGAAATATGTTGAATTCATCTAAATTCTTTAAATTCGTTTGAATTCTTTGAATTATTTTGAATTTTTAAAAATCCTTTGAATTCATTTGAATTCTTTGAATTATTTTGAGTTTTGTAAAATTCTTTGAATTCGTTAAAATTCAATTAATTATTTTGAATCCTTTTAAATTCTATGAAATTTTTTCATTTAGTCGACATTTAAATTTTTTGAATTCTTTGAATGGAATGTTTGATTTTTTTTGAATTTTTGCAATTCTTTTAATTGGTTCGAAATATGTGGAATTCATCTAAATTCTTTGAATTCTTTGAATTATTTTGAATTTTTAAAAATTCGTTGAATTTGTTTGAATTCTTTGAATTATTTTGAATTTTTTAAAATGCTTTGAATTCGTTAGAAATCATTTAAATATTTTGAATTCTTTTAAATTCTTTGAAGTTTTTTTATTTTATTTGAGTTTTTTTAAATCTTTGAATTGGAGGTTTAAATTTTTTGAATTCTTGCAATTCTTTTAAATTCTTTTAATTCGTTTGAATTATTTTGAATTCTTCTAAATTCTTTAAATTCGTTTATATTCTTCGAATTATTTTGAATTTTTTAAAAATTCTTTGAATTCGTCAGAATTCATTTAAAAATTTTGAATTCTTTTAAATTTTATGAAGTTTTTTCATTCGAAATTTAAATTTTTTGAATTCTTCTAATTCGATGTTTGAATTTTTTGGAATTCTTGCAATTCTTTTTAATTCTTTTAATTCGTTTGAATTCATTAAATTATTTTGAATTTCTCTAAATTCTTTGAATTCGTTGGATTTCTTCGAATTCGTTGGATTTCTTTGAATTATTTTGAATTTTTTAAGATTTTTTGAATTCTTTAGAATTCATTTGATAATTATGAATTCTTTTAAATTCTATGAAGTTTTTTCATTCGATATTTAAATTTTTTGAATTCTTTTAATTGGATGTTTGAATTTCTTTCAATTCTTGCAATTTCTATTAATTCTTTTAATTCGTTTGAATGATTTTGAATTCTTCCAAATTCTTTGAATTCATTTGAGTTCTTTGAATTATTTAAAATTGATTTAAATATTTTCAATTCTTTTAAATTATTGAAGTTTTTCATTTGGTTTTTGAATTCGTTGAATAGGATTTTTGAATTTTTTTGAATTGTCGCATTTCTTTTAAATTCTTTTAATTCGTTTGAATTCATGGCATTATTTTAAATTTCTCTAAATTTTTTGAATTCGCTTGATTTCTTTGAATTATTTTGAATTCTTGAAATTCTTTTTATTCTTTTGAAATATGTTGAATTCATCTAAATTCTTTAAATTCGTTTGAATTCTTTGAATTATTTTGAATTTTTAAAAATCCTTTGAATTCATTTGAATTCTTTGAATTATTTTGAGTTTTGTAAAATTCTTTGAATTCGTTAAAATTCAATTAATTATTTTGAATCCTTTTAAATTCTATGAAATTTTTTCATTTAGTCGACATTTAAATTTTTTGAATTCTTTGAATGGAATGTTTGATTTTTTTTGAATTTTTGCAATTCTTTTAATTGGTTCGAAATATGTGGAATTCATCTAAATTCTTTGAATTCTTTGAATTATTTTGAATTTTTAAAAATTCGTTGAATTTGTTTGAATTCTTTGAATTATTTTGAATTTTTTAAAATGCTTTGAATTCGTTAGAAATCATTTAAATATTTTGAATTCTTTTAAATTCTTTGAAGTTTTTTTATTTTATTTGAGTTTTTTTAAATCTTTGAATTGGAGGTTTAAATTTTTTGAATTCTTGCAATTCTTTTAAATTCTTTTAATTCGTTTGAATTATTTTGAATTCTTCTAAATTCTTTAAATTCGTTTATATTCTTCGAATTATTTTGAATTTTTTAAAAATTCTTTGAATTCGTCAGAATTCATTTAAAAATTTTGAATTCTTTTAAATTTTATGAAGTTTTTTCATTCGAAATTTAAATTTTTTGAATTCTTCTAATTCGATGTTTGAATTTTTTGGAATTCTTGCAATTCTTTTTAATTCTTTTAATTCGTTTGAATTCATTAAATTATTTTGAATTTCTCTAAATTCTTTGAATTCGTTGGATTTCTTCGAATTCGTTGGATTTCTTTGCATTTTTTTGCATTTTTTAAAATTTTTTGAATTCGTTAGAATTCATTTAAATATTTCAATTCTTTTAAATTCTATGAGGTTTTTTCATTCGACATTTAAATTTTTTGAATTTTTTGAATTGGTAGTCTGAATTTTTGAATTCTGGCAATTCTTTTAAATTATTTTAATTCGTTTGCATTATCTTGAATTCTTTTAAATTCTTTGAATTATTTTGAATTTTTTAAAATTCTTCGAATTCGTTAGAATTGATTTGAATATTTTGAATTCTTTTAAATTCTATGAAGTTTTTTCATTCGACATTTAAATTTTTTGAATTCTTCGAACTGGATGTTTGAATTCCTTTAAATTCTTGCAATTTTTTAATATTCTATTAAATTTGTTTGAATTCTTTTAAATTCTTTGAATTTGTTTGAATTACTTGAATTATTTTGAATTTTTTGTAATTCTTTGAATTCGTTAGAATTCATTTAATTATTTTGAATCCTTTTAAATTCTATGAAGTTTTTTGATTCGACATTAAAATTTTTTGAATTCTTTGAATTGAATGTTTGAATTTTTGAATTCTGACAATTCTTTTAAATTCATTTAATTCGTTTGAATTATTTTGAATTCTTATAAATTCTTTGAGTTCGTTTGAATTCTTTGAATTATTTTGAATTTTTTAAAATTCTTTGAATTTGTTAAAATCGACTTAAATATTTTGATTTATTTTAAAGTCTAGGAAGTTTTTTCATTCGATATTTAAATTTTTTGAATTCTTTGAATTTGATGTTTAAATTTTCTGAATTCTTGCAATTCTTTTAATTCGTTTGAATTCATTGAATTATTTTGAATTCCTCTAAATTCTTTGAATTCGTTTGATTTCTTTGAATTTAATGTTTAAATTCTTTTCATTCTTTTATATTCTTGGATTATTTTTTTGAATTCTTGTAATTCTTTTAAATACTTTAAAGTTTTTTAATTCGGTTTTTGACTTTTTTGAATTTTTTGAATTATTGCTGCCTCATAAAAGAAGCTTTGTAACGATGAAAATTTCGAATCTCAGTTTTTGGCATTTCTCGACCCCAGGTATCCGAAAATGAGGTAAGATTAGCCGCAAACGACTGGAGCTAGAGTTATGAAATTTGTAGGAATTATAGTTCCAGATAGTGCCCACAATTCATAAGATTTTCTATATTTTTGTGAAAAATTGTTTCGGTTCTTTTTTTTTTTTGCAATTTCGATTAGTCAAGAAAATTTACTCTCGATTTGAAGCTTGTACTGAAATACACCCTTTTCTACCAAAAAAGATTGACGTTTCAATTTCAATTTATTGAATCCCAACAGGTTGATTGATATAAAAAAAGTAAATTTGAAAAATTAAAAATTTTCAATCATTTTTATTACAGTTTTTGAAGTAATAAAAGACTTTAAATACTTTTTTTAAAACATGGGGTGGTATTTAGTTGATAAAGAGGACATAGGTATGCCAAAATTTTCTTTATGATTTTTTTAGATGCTAGGATTTGTACTACCTTGCTCCATTTCATTTTTTTTTTTGACAAATGTCAATGTTTTCTTTACTTTTATTTGCCAGAAAAATGTTTTTTTTTTATTTGGCAAATTTCATACATTTCATGACTTTCATTTGCGATATTTTACTGTTTTTGGCGTTGCTTAAGGGGGTATGATACCTTATGATGAATTATTGATAACAAAACCTTTTTTTAGCAAAAATAACAATTGAATATGTTTATATTAGAAACGAAAATGTATAGTAGTTTATTAATAATTTTTATTTTTTTTAAATAATTTTTTATTAATAATTTCTACAAATATTGTACAGAAACTTAGAATCGTAAAATTTATTGCAAACTCTAAAAGTGTATGTCTTATTGTCAAGATAGGAAAGCAGTAAATGTGCGCATGACTCGTATGTAATAGAAAAATTTCTCACTGCATTTTAAAAAAAATTATTTTCGAAACTCGATTCTAAAATTTAAGAAAAACTTTTAAGGATATCTCTTAAAAATCACATTTTAAACTGTTTCTTGAAAACTTTGTCCTTGATGCAAAAAATTAAAATTAATATAGTAGGAACCAAAATTTGATTACTTAAATTTGTAAATTTAAGTAATTTTGTAAAT
>JBAGKK010510565.1:0-14015 GCA_037177015.1 Euceroptres primus | reverse complement strand
TTGATCTAAACTCCTAGAAAAGCCAATTTCTACAGGAACAAGGGAATCTTAACGTTAAAAGAAGGTATGTTTAGACTGAGATATCATGCATCCAATCTTTGACAAGCATCGATATCGGGTTTGATCTCTATGGGTTGGGCTGTTCTAGTGCACCCGAACTCCTCGAAGGCTCGACGCAGGCAAATTCTGAGTGCTCCGAATAATGAATGAAGTCTCTATCTCTTTCGGGCGCACTTTTTTTTCGAGTGTTATACATTAGGTTTAGTGATCGTTATTATTAACTGCGTCGATGCCTTTAGAACTAGAAATATCGAGACCACACGTTATACATCAAACCTTCTAGAAGTTTCTGGAAGGATCGACGCATTAAGTTTTAAATATGTCACATTGTAGGTGGAAGTTGAAGCTTTCGAATGATCTTTTCTAGAAAAACCGTTAGTGATTATACCCAATATCGATGCTTCTAGATAGTTAAACAGCAAAGAAAACGTTGAAAGAAATAGCTTTTTATGTTAAAACCTTCTAGAAACTTCAATGACTAGAAAATTGCCAGAGATCGCGTTAAAAGTTCTATAATTTTCGATTACTTTCAGCAAACAGGGACTCGAGAATTTCTGTCAAGTATCTGCATTACCGATAGAGCAGTTACTGATGGGAACTGACCGGTGGCGCCATCTGTCGGTGGAAGCTAGAGCTACGTTGATTAAATTAAAATCTTTTTAATGTTATTCAATATTTCCAGAATGTTCGACATATGCATTGGGAGCTATTCCCTTTCTAGGAACCTTTTTATATTCAAGTCTAAGGATTCTATTCTAAATTTTCAATTAACATATAGTTATAATTGTGATCATTTTTCCAAAAGTTTCAAAAATGTCATGAATAAGAATCTCAGAGATTTTTTGAAGGTTTGAGATCTCGGGGGATTCTCCGTCCCCACGTGCACCATTCACCCGAAACTAGTCCAAGTTTCTAGAAGCTTTGAGAATCCCCTAGCTCACATAGGTCAACTATGTTTCTCTAAGTTTCGAAAACACAGGGGATTTCCCGACCCCACGTACGCCATCAAACCGAAGCTAGGCAACACACTCAGTCGGTATTCCAGGAACCAACCTTACTTAACGAGGCATGGATTCGTGTTACCGACTTTCGATAAATTACTGGCACTTATTTACCGACTGGAGTGTCCCAAATTCGGTTTCGCATTACTTATATACCTTACAGACCGAGTTACAGACTGTCGATAAGTTACCGGCACTGTTTTACCGACTGGTATGTTATTATTAAAATGTGCGCACATACATTGGTATGTGCGCACAGATGCGCACTTTGCACTGCTTATCAGAACTGAGAAATTCAGAAACGTAAAAATTCTTTTTAGGGCAGTTGTGAAGACTACTGTATAAAGTGTCTCCTTACGGATAGCAAGTAGCCTTCAAAAAACGACATTTTTGCGCCTATGCCGTGAAAAATACTTTTTTCGAGGGTAGGAATTTTTTGAATTTTTGCGACTTTCTTGTTTCAAGTTTAGACTTTAACTAATTCGAGGAAAGTTTTACTAGAATGTTTCTGACACAATACTCATATTCTATGTGAATTCCCTTAGATATTTTTCCCATTTAGAAAGGACAACCGGGCTTCCCTTATTCATTTTGTTATTTCTGTAGACTGTTTTCACATAAATGGTAGATAATAAGTCACTTGAACTGATCCTGCATTGGTAGGTTGGCCGAAAGCCAGATCCATTCGCGCTTCGGTTGTTCCAAGCTAGTCTATACTGTACACGTCACGAGCATGATACTCTTAGCTAAATTATGGTTGTAGTAGACAGATTTGGAAGTTGAGGGCTTTTGCATAAAATTCCGACTTTATTGAAAATATGCTAAAGGACAAGAATGTCTTCCAGATCTCTTTTTTACATTAGGGATATTCCAAACTTTTGTTGAATTGGGTTTGCGACTATGTCAAGGATTGTAATGGCGACATATTCTCCAGGTGCTAAAAAAGATAAAATCCTAACTACAGAAACTTTGTACTAGTTCTCTTAATTTCAGGTTTGAATTTATACTGACAAGAATATAATGTACATAATATATTACATAATATAACATACCTATACAAAAATCTTCTGTTCACTATCATACAAGCCTTACAGGACTGAAATAATTCATAATTTTTGTTCTTTTTGGTACACTCTCTTATACTTTTCTGAATTTCGGTGCCTGTTGTTCACATTTTTCTAGCAGCGATTAACGGTCTCGCCTCTTTTTTTACTCATAATTTAATGAATTCTCAGTTAGAATTCTCAATTTTGAAAATAAATCAATATGATTAGATTCTAAAATAATTTTCTACTTACTAATTCTTATCGATGAAAAATTGTACCTTTTTGTTCCGCCGATCGTACAAATAATATTCTGGAAAATAACTTTTCATTTCCTTATGATATGCCCCACACCGAAAACTGAAATTTTTAAATTTTCTAAGTTTTGAAAATTCCTTTCTTATTTTTTCGAAACGTTTTTAAAAATTATTTCAAAAATTCTTTATTTACAATTCTTGAAAATATTTTGTAATTTTTAAAAAAATTTGTAAAAAAGCTTTTTGTGAATTCCTTTGAAACTTTTCCGAAAATTTTGTGCGATTTTTTTGAAGCTTTTTTTAAAAAATTCTTCAGAAATTTGATTTTCATAATTTATACTCCAATAGTAGAAGTTAATTTATATAAAAAGCGTTCCAGAACATTCTTCGTAAACAAAACAAATATGGCAAATTCTATCTTAAAAAAAACCATTACATTCTCATGTGATTCGAGTCTTTTACCGGTGAATATAATAAAAAGCTTTGGAGTTAATATTTTTCATGTTTATCGTGCTGCAGTGGAAGGCAATTTTTTAAAAAGACTATCAACTTCGGGAGAGGATATTGTTTTCAAAAAAAATGATTCCCCTTTTGATTTTCCTTTTTCAGGAGGTTTCGTAGTCGACATTTCAAGTCCACGCATACCTTTTTACGTGTTTTCGGAGAGCCTGTGAAGAATTAATCAATTTTAAGATTCTGCAGCGTTATGTCCTTTAAAATTTGCTAGAAACTATTTATTTTTTATGATTATAATTGGTCATGATAACACCTATCACATAAAATTCGATATATTTATAAAGGCTTCTGAGTTGACACCAAAAAACAAGGGATAGACATATAAGCATTCGGGTGTTTCAAAAATACATGGGGCAAAAGAAATGTTGGACTTAGTAAAATTATAAAAAAGGGATTGTGTCATAATACTTTTTACCAATTACTTACCGTTAATAAATTTAAAAATTTAAAAAATGTATTTTCGACCTGACGAAGTAACTTTTTACCTCTGATAATTTCATCATTTTTACTGCCGTAAGATTTTTTTATAACTGTTTCTTTTGTTCCTTGTATTCACGGATCATTTGGCTTTAAAACTTTTCACAAAAACAGAATTTTAATTATCACAAACAACGTAATTAAGATGCTTTAATGGTAGTGTAATTTTCCCCCATCTGGATAATTCGTGAAAAAAACACTCAAAAGTTTTTCAAACGCACCGCGCATTTTACTAACATAAAAGAACTAGCTATTCTTATAGATTTTTTCAGAATTTGAAGTTGACATAAGTGGCTGTCATGATTTAATAGTAAATACGAGAGAAATAATAGCTGGTGTATTTTTTACAATCTATTTAAAAATGTTACTTTTATCAAGACAAAAACCTTTAAAAGTGACAGTGATAAAATGCTATTCGTTGAGATCAAGTGAAACATTGTCCAATTAACACTGTAAGTGCTGTAAAACACGATTATTCGGATCTTGGTCCCAAATCCTCATCTGAATAAAAGTGCAATGGTTCAGAAAACGATTAATTGATGATAAATATCTGATATATCTGATATAAGAAACGTATTACGTACCAAATTGAAGATAAAACATCCTTTTAAACAATACCAGTAACATAACAAGGATTATATATAATCTTTGTTACGTTACTGGTATTGGTAAAGGAATGTTTTATCTTCAATTTGGTACGTAATACTTTTACGTGCCAATATTTTACGACAATACCAGTAACGTAACAACGATTATATATATAATCTTTGTTACGTTACTGGTATTGTTTAAAGGAATGTTTTATCTTTAATTTGGTGCATAATACTTTTTCTTGTTCTGTAAAATATTTAATTATTATAAAATCAAAACTTTTTTTTTAACCAGATTAAGTCACTCTCCCTTACTACTGTTTGAGAAAAAGGAAAAACGAGACTTTTTAGGACTTATTCGTATTATAGTACCAAAGTTTAATATTGACATAACCGTCTTTAATAAGTTGAAGAAGAAAACTTAGTATTTAGAATACAAAATACTACAAATCTCCATTTCGAAAATAGAAAATAGTAGAAATCGAAACGATAATTTTTAGTTTTTCATATAGGGAACATTATTTCTCAAATATCCAAACCCGAAAATGGAATATTTCAGATCGGGCTGAAACTTAGGTTAAGTGTGGATGGTGGTACTACTGGATGGTAATTTTTCCGAAAAATATTTCCCTATTGGGTCGAAAAGTCGATGGTGGTTACTACTGGATGGTAATTTTTCCAAAAAATATTTCCCTATTTTGTCGAAAAGTAGCCGAGTTAGAGGGGGTGAAATTTTGAAGTTTTTGGTGGATACTCTCTGCTCCGAGAATATTTGCTCCTTTTATAAATAATTTTGAAACTTTTAGCCAGGACGTTTCGGATAGATTTTTTCTTGACCTTTCGATTGATCACAAGCATTTTTGAAAATTTCAAAGTTTGACCTTGATTTATCAAAATCAAAGAAAAAATCGAGTTTTTTTAAATGGGCACTTTTGATTTCCTTAAAAATATTCTAGGAAAAAAGCTAAGGTTTTTTACAAGAAAAATACGGTTTAAATATACAAAAAACACTTGTATTTATTATATTGTACGCATTACATGTGAACTACACATTAAAAATGCGCAATTAACCAAATTCAAAAAATTTTTACTTTTTCCAATTTTCAAAAAATTATAAAATCAATTAAAATTTTTTTCCAAATATCTATTTTTACATTATTATTCTTGAAAACAAAAAAACTCGTTTTTGGTTTTCAAGGACTTAATTGCGAAAAACCTTAGCTTACTTCGAAGAATATTTTTAAAAAAATCAAAAGTGTACCACGGTGAGCTACGATTGAATTCAACCCAAAGGATCTCTCATCTCTCTGTTTTCTTTTGATATTATAATGGTTTCCTTTTTGCCAGGGATAATTTATAAATGATTAAATGCCCGATATAAAAAAAAAGTTTCCTTAATCGATCATTAGGATTATTTTAATTCAGGGTTGCTGGAGTTTTAATTTACTCCGATAATATTTTTATTTTATAAATCAAAAAGCTGTATTCTTTCTTCAGTTTTGACCTTTGGTTAGTGTAGTAAGAAGTTTTCGGTATTAAATGGTGACTGCTTAAATATGACTGCTCTTGAAAGACACAGAATTAAGACTGGACACGATTTTGATTTTGTACATCCTAAAATTTTAGCCGTGGAAAAAAATTTAAATAAACTCAAAACTATTGATTATTTTTTACCAAAAAAGAAAAAAAGTCAGTTAACCTAAGATTTGAAAATTCCAATTTACCTAATTTCTACAGCTCTTTATGTAACCTTTGAATTTCACTTTTTTCTTAAATTTAATTTACTATAACAAACTTTCCTCTAATTAAATCATTTTTAAAATTAATGTCAATTTTCAGTACTTTCAAGAACACTCACCCACCGACGATAGATGACTTTCGAAACACTCATTCAGTTTCTGAGGCTTGAAAGCACGTTTCATTTTTATTTGGAGTCTGTTTTCTCTTTATAATTTTTTCTTTTAAATTAACTAAAATTTAAAATTTTATTGTGGAAATGGGAATGACTCAACTCTAAATAATGTTTACGTACTCAATTTTTGGTAAGATAACATTTTTTAAACATATATACGTATTCCTCTTAACATAACCTCTAAATTATTTTATGTCAGCAAACTGTTACTTAATATTTTTCTTTTTCTTTTTTAATCACACAGTTATTTTAATGTTAGCTTGCACTTACATTATTATACAAGTCGAGCTAGACAATTTCATCATGCATTTAACTAAATACATGATAAATAGATTTATTTATGAGTTGATATATTTTCCCAAGTACTATCATGGATTTCTCTTTAATAACAAAGGGGGAAAAAATTTTTTTACGTCGCTCTTTTTCATCGTTCTCAACTCGTGTCTTCAGTTAGAACATTTTATTTATAAATTTTTTATACAAAAAAAACTTATACATTATTCATCATACACACTAAAAATCACGTTCCCTATAGATATATATTTTTTCGAACTTCTGTTTTTTACTCCAAAAATTTTGTATTCCATATCTCGATAATTTTTGTTATTTATATAGCTCTATTTATTAACTTTGTAGTTATGTTTTTTAAACAAAAGTGTTTTTTACAATAAATTATTATTTGTAGATGGCTTGAAAAGAGACCATATGAGGTCCAAAACGTTGCCGACTATATATTTTTATTTCGTTGTTGTTTATTTGGAACTTTTAATACCGAAAGCTTCATACTACACTCAAAAAGCTGTAGCTTCGAGTGCGATTTGCTAGAAATTCGTCCAACAAATATTTGCTCTTTAAGCCAATTTAATCTTTCCTTATCACAATATCCTGAAGACAATTACTGACCTTGTTCTCAGTTGGGTTAGGAAATAAAATTAGCATCAATAAAAGAATTGTGATTTTAGGCTCACTTAAATTTTACGTATTTCAATATACTTTTTTTAAAATATTGATTATTCTGGTTCCATAAATCCTTTAGATTGTGGGAACTGAATTAATTAAGATTGTGGGCAACACTGAGTCAAGAATGATTGCAAATTAAGCTTTAATATTTTTAATCTCAACTTACGTTCTTAGAGTGTTTGAAGCGACTCGATAATTTCGTACATACCTCCGACGAGCTCCTCTTAAGGTTGATAGTCTGAGAATATTCAATAAAACAATTCAATTTTAGATTCACGGTCTAAGCGGATTTTTCTGTATCTTGAGCTATCTCCTTGACGTGATCAATACTGCCAAGGTGTCAGTTGCCAAGTATTTCCTATAATGAATTCTGCAGATTGAGAAAATATTAGCTGACGAATCGCTATGTCAGGACTCTACTCAATCTCTCAGTTCCAACAGAATTCCTATCCTATCCATCAACAAACTCCACAAGTTTTCAGAATCTTTTTATTCTGGCAGTGGATTACTTTGATTTAATTTTATCTCAGCCGTGTGCCACTTTTGGTCCTTACAAACGACCAAAACTCAAAGTAAGCTGCAGCCTCGTAACCAATTATCGAGACTCTCATGTATATAAATGCCGTGATAATCGTTAGTCACTTTAGCCCCAGTTGGCTTGTATTGTTTGTGGGATTGAACGCCGTGAATTGTTTAGAAATCAACTTCTGATATTCCGTCCAAATGAGTTCTTATTTCCAGCTAGAATATTCTCGAACCCTCTCGATTCTGAGTACCGTATCCTGTACTTCTTTTCCCCTTATCTTTAATTTGCTTAAAGTATTCTTTCTATTGTTTTTTCGTTTATTTTTATAATAATTGATTTTTAATTATTAAGGGTCATTCTGATCGTCTCAATATCTTTTCAGTGATGCCCCACGATTATTTTGAGACCATAAAGAAAAAATCTTTGGAGGTATTATTGAATAAACTTAATTTTAAATTTTTATTTTTAGGTTATTATGTATATTTTTTTTAAAGTAATTGCAAAGTACACCTATTATGGTTAAAACACAGTATGCTGGAAACGACAAAAAGTATCTAGACGTTAAAAATCTTTGCACATCCGGCACCCAATAAAATTTTTGAAAAAGTGTGAAAAATGCACTTTTTATCAGTATATTGAATATTTCTCCATTTGAGTACATCCTACTCTGAGGTAAGAAAAAAATTAAAGTGTAATAAATTGACCGAAAAACAATAAAAAAATTAATGTTATATCTCATAAAGTTTAGACGCTACAGCCTTCGGAAATTATATTTTGCTGAAAAAAGAGACTGAAAAAATCTAGTTTTAGTTTCTGTGAAATAGCTAATTCCTTGTGAACTGTAGACAAAAATAGTAACAATATGATTAAAGTAGATGAAACCTGATGCAAATCTAAAAAAGTACAATGTTCTATCTTACATAGGTCCGAAGTTATAGCGATTTGAAGAACACCCACTTTTATAAAAATTCATTAAACAGTAAATTTTCTTCAAATATTGCGTTCCTGATGCACTTCTCGTAAAGAGTTATTCCCCAATGATAAATAAATGTTGCGGTTCAATATATGTTTTTACATTCTCATCATCATATGAGATGGTGTTGGTTTTATGTGAAAAATGATTTTCGCGGATTCCATCGAATGTTGACATTTTGAGGCCCTCTGAGTCAGAAAAAAATTGTTTTTACTTCGGCGTCTGTCTGTGGTTGTTGTCGTTGACGCCTGTAAACACGATGACTTTCGACAGGATTATATGGTTGGATTGCGCTTTGGCACACTTTATAAGGGTGCAAAATAAAGAACGAGTTTGTTAGCCAGCCTTATTGGGTCAAAACTCAAAAAATTGGGGTCATTTTATACTTTCTGAAAACAATTTTTTCAGAAAAAATAAATTTTTAAGGGCAGTTCTGGATAGCTATCATAAATCTCTACAAATTATTTCAATAAAATTTATCCATTTGACCAATATCAACAAAGTTATAGCATGTAGAAATCTTTTTGAAAAATCAAAAAACCAGTTTTAGAGAAAACCGAAAAATCTGCGAACTGAAGTTACGCACATTCTCATCACCTGACTGCACCAACATGGCTGCATATTTCTCAGAAAACTGCAACTAACAAACCCTGGATTTAAATACTTAATTGATCCCTTCTGTCCAAATCTTTTTTTTTTTTAAATTACAAAACTGCACTTTTATTCGTTAAGCGAATAAACTGCCGGAAAATCCTCTTTACCGTTTTATAGTGCTCCATGGGTGGAACCAATTGAGCCCCTTGCTTTTTTTCTTATCTCACGTCGTCCTCTTAAAAAATGCAAATTTTCGTTTTTTTTTTACCCATGTATTCTATTTTTGTCTCTGTATTCGAATTCTACGTAGTATAAAAGTCAATTTTAATCGATAACCACAGGAGATAAGGGAAAATGACTCATAACAATTTCATAGAGCTCCTATAGGCAAGAATTTTTGACCCCTTGAATTTTCCCCGTATCACGTGTCGTTCTCTCGGAAAACTCAAATTTTTGTTGAGTTTTTAATTTTTACGTTCTCATCATAATATGAGAAGGTATTGGTTTTATGTGACAACTGACTTTCTCAATTTTTTGAGAATTGATTTTCAAAGGTATTCAATGTTTTTAATTATTGTACGCACAGTGCAAACGGGAAATGTTAAGTAAAAGTATGCAATAAGTCAAAAGTGCTTTGTAATAGTGGACAAAATGCTTTAAATGTGAAAACTGGAACCTAACTTGTACACATTAAAAGTTAGTGCGAAAAATTTGTTCAAAAAATCTACCTTTCATGTTATTGTTGCTTGACTGTTGCGATTGAATCTTTTACTCAACATATCTTTGAAATTTTCAGCAGAATTGCTAAATTATTATTAGGTACATTGTGCAGGCAGATATCTCAGTAAATAAAAAATATCTTTTACACAAAAAAATCTATAATAATTATATACTGTTGTTTTAACTGAAATAAAAAAACAAACTACTTGACAAATTTAGAAAAGACATGGCGCGTCAGTCAGTCCTGAGAAAGCAGCACTGACGCTGTCGTACCGTTTATCTGCGTGACAGGGGAGCTAGAGTGGGGATCAACTCGGTAGCGCGGAGGGTTAAACCTTTAATTCATCATATGTTACATTTTCATAATCAATGAAGAGATATTAGTTTTAGTAAATAGCGTTTTATGTGATTCAAATAAAAATTAACTGCCCTATGAAAATGAAACTGTGAAACGATAACTTGTAGATATTTTTTAGGCTAAACATTTTCCGTGTAATTTTTTTTTTCGTATTTTGCATAGTTTTGCTGAAAATGTATTTTTCGATTATTTTTAGAGACAATTTTCGGATGAAATGAAACACGTTGCTTAATGAATTAAACATTTCTCCTTGGAATTTTAAAACTGTGTGAAAGAGCAAATCATCGCGATAATTCGGTCTGGGCTCGATCTGAGAGGTGGAATACTGCAGCTCCATCTTCTGGATTTTTAATCTATTTAACTAGGTCTGGTTCTGGTTTAGCTTTTTACGGCAAAGGGCTAGATCGAAGAATTTCTGTACGGGTGTGTACTTTATTTGGAAAAAAATAAATTACTGTAATTATGTAATTCATTAGACTATTTTAGAAGTCCATGCAAAACATTGAGTATCGTGATGAGAATGTGTTCCTTAAGGTCGATAGAGCCTTAAGTAAATTAATTGCCCTTTGAGCTTGAAATAAAAAAAATAACTATCTCTTTAAAAGTCGTGAGTGCTTCAAAAAAGTTAAAATTTATTTAATTTCTAAGGAAACAATAAAGTGTTACTGAGTCGCAAACATATGATCGCGAGCCCTAGGCGCGCTCAAACTTATTTTAATAAGAGAGAAATTCAAGTATTATGCCGACATTTCGGAAATTAATAAACAATATATATAAGCATCAATATCTGGTGCATTGCATTAGATGCATCATACTCAAATATCTGTTCTAAGTGACCTTTCAATTTTCCCTTGCACGCGTACCATAACTTTCGTTTTTCCTAAACATAGCAATCAAATTTTAAGGTGATTTTCATCGTGCGTTCCTGCTTTTGGCATATTTTCCAATAATGACAGTCAATCAAACTGACATAAACTTAATGACAAAACAAAAATATATTGAACCGCAACATTCATTTAGTATTGTGGAAATAGCTTTTTACGAGAAGTGCATCAGAAACGCAATATTTGAAGAAAATTTACTATTTAATGAATTTTTATAAAAGTTGGTGTTTTTCAAATCGCTATAACTTCGGACCTATGCAAGATAGAACATTGTATTTTTCTTAAATTTGCAGGAAATTTCATCTGTTTTGAAAAAAGTTGCTACTATTTTTATGTACAGTGCACAGGGAATTAACTGTTTAACAAAAGTTAAAACTAAATTTTTTCAGTCAATTGTTTCAGCAAAATATAATTCCCGAAGGCTGTAGTTCCTAAACTTTATGAGATATAACATTCATTTTTTTTAGTTTTTTGTGGAATTTAATACTCTTTAATTTTGTTCTTATAACCACAGAGTAGGATGCACTCAAATGGAGAAGTATTCAATAAAATGATAAAAAGTGCAATTTTTCACACTTTCTCAAAAATTTACGAGCGTACATGAGGGTAAAAAATTTACCCCATACAAGTTAGTCTTTAACAAACTTGGAAGGCAACCTTCCAACGTTCCTTCTTTGCTTTACGAACGAGTAGGAACTTACGAAGATTATTCAATAAAATTATTTACAAAACTTTATGGCATACAAACTCTTACAAGAAATAACTAAATTAGTTTAAAGGAAAAATCAAAGGGTTATCATGATAGGAAAATAAATCCACAGGATCTTAAGGTAAGAGATAGTGTTTATTTTATTAAGCGGTCCTAAACCAAAGAAACTCGGTGATCAGTACATGGGCCACATGAGGTTTTAGAAATTCTTGGGAAAGGAAATGTCATCAAAGTCGTCAAAAATTGTTCATATTAATCGTCTTAGATTTTCATACATAAAACATAACAATTAGAACAGAAGTCACTAATGTGCACCCTTCTGTTACAGAAAATGAAAGTGTCGAACATGATGTAAATGTTGGCATTATTGATTTCTTTATCTGGAGCTCTCGCTATCGTGGGATATGATGATGTGTCGAAACAGTTGACTATTACTACGATTTTATTGCTAGAAATACGTGATTGCAATCTGCCAGAACCAGAATACACTTTTCTTTGTATCACTAAACCAGGAGTTACAAATTACCTGTTGATGGGAAAAATCGCCTAATTAGAAATAACAGGAATAGGAAACAGCCCAATAATGACACAAATTCAGGTAGCCCTTAAGTTGCTCGCTGTGATTTTTCCACGAAAAAGTATGAATCGGAGTTTAAAACCCATAACTGCAATCATTCCTTTTGCTCGACCAAACACTCCAACCGACCTTACAATGGCAGGTACATCGACACAAATTAAACGGTGTAGTCCGGATAAAACAGGAGCAAAAATTTTTTTTCTGTCCATTCTTATACCTTTTTGTCTTTTCTTTCTTGTATTTTAGCTCAGAACTCTTTATGAATTATATGGAAGATAATTCCAATAATTAAATTTATAACAATCGAGAAATAATTAGTAAATAACGTTAAAATGTAACGCGCTTCAACCTATTCTGGATTTTTTTTAAATGCTAGAAAGTGTAATTATAAAGATACTAAATCAGGAATATATTAAATTATGTAAGTACTGATAACAAATTTGCGTACAAGTTTATTCGCGATATCATACTGACGAATTGTATCAAACATAAGCAAAATAATCTTGAGGTTCAGAAAAATTAAACTATATTCGATTTGATTCCATTGTAAATAATCGAGAAGTTCTATAAGTGCTGTTTATAATGAAGGTAGAGCAAACATATTAACTGAGATATTAAGTGCAAGCGTACCAAAATATATGCTGATTTTTGAAATAAATGTAAAGAAAAGTTAAACCCCGTCCAAATAATTAAACCAAATAGAACGAGCTTCAACTAATTAAGGATTCTAAATTACATTCGTTTTTGTTCCTTATTCTTTTTAGAAAGAAGTAAGGAAAACTGGAACAAACAGGAAATTGTCCGATCACATTATCGGATAATTTTACAACAGAATATGGATTTTCTAAACCCGCTTATTATTTCGGCAACGTAGGAAAACAGATACCAATATTTAGAGCAACATGTTTAGTAAGTAGGGACTCAAATCTCTGTATACTCTCAGAAACTGAAGCGTTAAGTAAAGTTGAAGCCAAGCGTTTTGTCTCGGAAATAATATTATTTATTCTTCCTTTACATGATATACTTAGTCAAAAAAGGGCACCAGTTGCAACTAACGGAGCACAAGATCGCGATCCACAAACGCTTTTTAAATGGGAAAGATCGTGCAAACATGTCGCGGTCTATTGCTCAGAAGCGATTCGCAATCGAAAGTACGTACTAAATCAATAGAAAAGTTCATAAACTGTTTTTTACGCTCTCCCTACACGCTATCCCGCGAAAGGTACAAAATTTTAAACCCGTAGGTGGTACAATGCCGCGCGTAGGTAACGCCGGTACCTATTGTGCCGAGACTACGCTAGTCGGTTGCTGCACTGTCAACTAGCACGTCAGCCGAATTCCGAAACGCAGCTGGATTTAATGGTGGTTAACCCGCGACGTCTGTGAGTGCCGAGATGTTTGGTGGTAGTGACTTCCACCAGCTGAGCTCAGCTGTTGTCCTGATGAAGGTCAACGTCCCTCATTTCCCGTGATTGTCATGGAAATAAAATATCTAGTCATTGGATTAATTATTAAAGAGCAATTCTGACTCTGGATAGTACTTGGGCATGCAGCCGGAACCCTTACCTCCAAACTATGGATATTTACAGTAAACAAAGTGTTTAAACCACTGACAGGTCATGCGGGAATAACACACCCGACCAGCCAGGTAAGTTAACAATTGCAATAAACTTACAGATAAAGAAATATGTGATAGTTGACAGGTCCTCTGGGTACAGCCACCCGACCTGCCAACTCGAGTCTCACAGTACTCGTATTTATTCGAGCCTGGAGCTTACTTTTATTTATTAAAAAAAATGAAATTAAGTTCATTAACTTTAGCAATATGTAACGCCGACAAAATACGGCGTTACAATAT
>JBAGKK010510554.1:0-14016 GCA_037177015.1 Euceroptres primus | reverse complement strand
GAAACGCGTGGCGGTCTCGGGTAGATGAGGCAATGAACTTTCGAGTTCCAAATGCCGATAAATAATAATAAATAATGTACATGAATCAGATATTGGCCGATGCATCGTTTTCATCTTTCTCTTTCCATGTATTGTAGAAATTGAGCAAAGAAAACACGTGCGTATAGAAAATGGAACACGTGTGTTTATCACAAAGGAAACGAAACGATTGGATACTGCTGGCACAGCAATTCGATCTCGATAATCAGGGATTACCTTGCAGAGAATGCGCTAGGGGAGAAAAATCTACCACATCCTTTGCACACGCAAACGTAAAAACCTATCCGTCCAGCAATATGACGGATCAGGCTTGGAAAATAACCTGTTTGCTATCGAATCCTTTTCACAATTGCTATATCTCTCTTAGTCGTAAGCCATTTCGAAGATATGAAACCTAGAGTAAAGCAATTATTTTACAAATAAAGAACAAAGAGACTGCCAATATAAAAATAGTTATTTAAATTGGTATTTTGCATGGAATAAAATTGTCAGTTAACTTTAACAACAACTTGTTGATTATTATTATTTGAAAAGGTCATTATTATATCATTGCCATTTCCTTTAATTTTGACCCCTTCTTCCCTTTCAGCCTTATAACTGTAACAAAACACTGTTCTGAATTCCTGTCTCATTCCATTGTATAGATCCTCTGCCTTTTAATCCTTTTCGATACGATTTAGTAAAATAAGTTTCACAGTATGTTTTGAAAGCTTAGATCAAATTTAAAAAAGCTTTGATGTTATTCAAACTTTTAACACATTCGATGGAAAGGTCTGGAATATTCAATCGAGATTTATATAATATTCCAGCTTCATGGAATAGGTAGGAGAGGATGTTTTACAGTAGATAGCAAAAATTATGTATTTAATTACTTATTTAATATGAAACTAATAAATTCAGCTATGTCATAGTGGCTATGTAATATTAGTTATATAAGTTATTCAAGATTTATTTTAATATTATCTGCATACTACAAGGTATTGCAGTTTTTATCGAAATCCGCAGCCGAATATGCAAGAATTTTAGGTTAGTGTCACTTTGATATTATCAACTTCCACATCTATGACCTGGAAACTGGATAAATTTTTCTAATAAAATTTTTTGGGCTCAATTCAGCAATGCTTCAGCTTGGGAGTAGACTTTTGTTTTATCTTTAAATGGTCATTTCGATTTTATAGAATGTTTTTTCGCTCCCTTGAAAAATTCACATTTTGTTGGTTATCTAGTTCTGTACTGCAACCCTTCAAATATGAACATTATCAAAGTTACTCATTAAAATTGAACGATCAAACAAACAAATTTCATACTTCTTAAAAAATGTTAAGACTTGGCACAGTTTTTATCAGGTATCAAATGAATCTAGTCGACTGCTTTACGACTGTTCGATTTAGACAACCACCTGGGATTCTTGCTCCCTAAATTATAGTCTAGGACGTTGATAGTGAGGATTAGAGTTTCTCGGTTCAACGGGTTTAGGCGAGGCCGAGAGTTCGATGGGCTGAGTAGCAAGTGCTCAACGAGGATAAAACTAGACGGACATTGTAGCGGAATCCGCGTGGGAGAATAGTGCTGTTCGTTGTTTGTCCACACGCGTTCTCTGGTTGAGGATCTCTCGCAAACATTATCCTTCATCACCCTTGCACCTTCATCACTTCCTTTATATTGTTTCCCTCGCTCACGCAGTTCACACTTACTTTCACCCTCACTTTCACCCCCTTCTCTATTTTCCACCATCCCTCTGATTTCGACTCGTCCCACCGGTTCTCACGTAAAGCGGCGCTTCAATTTGCATTACGCTCGACCGTGCAGAGCCGAAGGATCAATTAAATTTCTATTAAGCTCGTCGGCCTTTTCCGACGGCGACGAGCACCATTTATTGACGAGATTTGCCTCGTCGGCTTGCATTCCCGTGGAAACAAATAATTCTTCATGGAACGATTTTATCGCAAATTTGACGCGAAACAAGTGACCGTTAGTTTAGAGTTTTAGTTTTTAGCAAACGCTATATATGGAGACTGAAAAAGTATAAACTATATCTTGTTAATTTTGTATCTTATTATTTTCGTTCTCTTGCATCGTTGTATTTAATATTTTCCACTTTCAACAACTTCATGAATGTTGCTTTTCATTCATCCAGTAATATCTCTAACAACAAGCTCTTTTTCATTGTTTTTTTTATACTTACCAGCGTTTTATGCATTGTCAAGCATTATTATCTCAATTTAAACTCAAATACAGACATACAGGCTACTCTGTTCTGCATTACAGAAACGCAAATATTTTTTACAGGTGTTTCCAACATCTTAATTGCCTCTGTCAGTATTATATGACTGATTCTTAATTTATATTGACTATTGGTAATAAATCTTCACCACAATGATTATCAGAATACTTGTATTGTATATATTTGGATTGAATAATACCACCGAATAATTTTTTATCAATTAAAATTCATAGGATTCAAATTATGACTCGTTTTCTCATAAAAAGGTACCATTTGATTAACCACTGCATCCTGCACTCGTAATAGATTTCACAGCTCTGATTCCTGCAAATCGTGACAGAAATTTTTCTGAGAATATACGAGCTTACTTCACGCTAGATCGCGTGAAAGATTAACACCAAGTGATTTTTTTTATTCCTCCTCTGGTACGAAGAAAGAAAACTAAATGAGAACAGGCGTGGGTGCCACCGAATATAACAGAAGCAGCTAAAAAGACGGCACTGCAACGAACTCGCCCGGATCATGCAAGTTGTGGTGGAACAATGAAGTGTATTTTCTTTGCCCAAGTCTGTGTTCAGTCCAAATATCGTGGCGAGACACCATCGTTTTGCAAGAGAAAAGTCCAGGCGGAAGTTGTGACCTCAAAGAATAACGGTGCGGCAACTGTATTCTCATACAGTCGTATACAGGATTGCAAAGAAACCTCATTCAAGAGTACTCTTCAAAGAAACAGAGAACAGAATTTTTCAAAGAAAATTCTTTAGAGACACTTGTCAGGAATAACAAAAAGTGTACCTTGCATTATACTTCCTCAACATTTCTGCTCTCTCCTTTGCGATACTTTTATAAATAGAAAAAGCTTTTTGTTCCGGAAACAAAATTTAACTAAAAAAAGGTAAAATTCCCCAAATGTCAGAATTTCTTGAAACATTTAGTGTGCATTACAAACACAGAGAAAAAGTGCAATATGGGGCATTATTTCTCAAATGTACCCACCCAAAAATAATTTTTTCCCAATCTTTCGAATAAATTTTTAAAAAATTTGAAAAATTTAAAATTTAGCCATCATTTTTGAAAATCAAAAATATTTTTGCTTTTTTTAAGTTCGAACCTTTTTTTTCTTTTTTTTAAACTAAAAATAAAGCTTGAAATGCTTACTTTCAGATCCTAAATAGCAAAATGTCGTTTTTTGTTTTTTTGAAAAATTGAATTTTAAGTAACGTGATAAATTCAATAAATTTTTCGTTTGCGCGAAAAAAATTCAGAAAATTTTTTGCATGTACACTTTTTAATATCAAACAATATTCTAAAAATAGAAATTCAACAAAAATTTCTTGTTTATTTTATAATTTTTTGAAAATTTTCAAAAATAAAATCTTTAATTTTATTAATTGCGCATTTTTATTGTACAAATAACATTCATACTTATTATATTATGCACATTACATGTAAACTGCACATTAAAATGCGTAATTAACAAAACTCAAAAAATTTCATTTTTGAAAATTTTCAAAAAATTCTAAAATCAACATTAATTTTTTTTTGAATTTTCGTTTTTAGAATATTGTTTCTAATCAAAAACTGTATATACAAAAAATTTTCCAAATTTTTTTCGCGCATAGAAAAAATTTTTTGAATTTACCAGGTTACTTAAAATTCAATTTTTCAAAAACAGCAAAAAACGACATTTTGTTATTCAAGGATCTGAAAGTAAACATCTCAAGCTTTATTTTTAGTTTAAAAAAGAAAAAAAACAGTTTGAAATAGAGGCTCTTTGCGCAAAGTAAAAAATTTCACCTCCTCTACCTCGGCGAGTTTTTGACCAAACTGATTAATCTTTCTTTTTTGAAGTGACATCTAATAAGACTAAACTTTTTGTAAATTTGAGCCCGACCGGAGAAATACATTTCTTAGGGTGGGTACACTTGAGAAATAATGCCCCATATACATATATTGCGTGTAGTTTTCTAGAGGTGGTAACCAACTTCAGGTTATTGAAATTTCCACGTGTTGTCATGGTAACACTACACCACTTGAAGCGTGAAAATAACACTCTTGGGATAAAATTTGTTGCAGGTTATTTTGACACCAGATTCGATGTAAAAATAACTCTGTTTTTTCTGTAATTAATAAAGGAAACTGTACTGTATGAAAATTTGATTCAGAAATGGTTGCTCTACGTTTCAGTGGTTTAATAACACATGTCTATTAACACATCGATTATTCTTAATTTATAAATTTAATGTGCTCTTATCACATCAATTTATATCAATTCAAATTACAATTAAGTCCAAAAACTAGTATCCAGTAAAATAGTTATCAAAATCAATTAAAATAATGAGATAAATGCTTGTAATGCTCTAAAAGTAGATTTTATTTCTATTTATCAAGTTTAAAGTGGTGATAATGAAACGAAATAATTTAATTGACACTGAGAAAAAATCCTATAAATCAAACACATCGATGTATTAATTATAATAAGTTAATCACATTTTGGATTGTGTCAAATTACTCGGATTGTTGGATTAAAAAAACTTTATACATAAAATACCTTTAATCCTCCTTTAATTATCTTTTCCCTTTAAAATTTGATCCTCTAATAATTTAGAATATCTATAAAAATGTTCCTCATCAAACATACTTGAAATAGCTCCACTGTATGTGACATTAAAAATATAATTTGATATACTCTTGCATCTAAAGTAAAAAAAAATTATGAATATTTAAGAAGGCACTGGCGTTTAAAGTTGAAAAATGGTAAGCTGACGTTCCCGAGGTGAAAAAACGTCGCGAAAAGTCCACAGCATGAGGAAGAAAGACGTGAGAAGTCGTCAGTCCTTAACCTGCGGAAAACGTGTGCGGTATACGGAAAGAGAGAAGCTCAAGTCTCTGGTATCACCTGGTCCTACATCTTGAACCACGGCGAGCGGCAATTTAACTTTGTAGGTATACCTGACTTACATGCGTGCTGCATGTAAATGGCGTCCAGGCTCAGGCGCAACACATCATTCAAGAGGAACTTAAACCATTCGTGGAACAGTGCGTCACCGCGAAAGGCGATGTGATTCCATTGGATTTCTCACTTCCTCTTTCCATAAGAACGTCTTTTACTTCCTGGATTAAAATTTTCGTATTTTATCGTTACTTGTAGCTGCATATTGATCATGTTCATAAAAAATTTCTGCATTTGGTGAGTAAAAGACGGGGGGGGGGGCAAACGGATTTCTGGGGTAAAGTCATCTCTGCCGATGATAACTTCCTCGTTGTTTTCTAGATAAAATTCCACTGAAATAAAAAAATATGAAATAAATATATATAAGTGATCTTATCTTAAGACAATGGAATAGTAATAGTTTTAATAGTAATTTTAATAGTTTACTCAAAATTTATTTAATACTGATGTTCCTATGCACAAATTTCTCAAAATACTTTAAAAATTGTCTCAGTTTCAAAATAGGTATAATGTGTTTCAAACTTAAAGATCTTATTAATTTTGTGAACGACTTGCCTGGAGCTCAAAGAGAAGACGCAATAAAACCACAAAGAACATACTTATGGTTGGATACATAACTTGAAAACACTTGACGGTGAAAAGAGCACCCACAACCCCTGAAGCATGCTCTGTTCAGGAACCTCTCTTAACAGGTAATTAGAGATGCCTGTTGCTTAAGAAAATAGGGCAAAAGTAATTGTTGCATAATGTAAAAATTATTTACACTTTTTCAAACAATTTTTTTGACACTACTTTCATTTTTGAGCAAATATGGGCGATTCCACGTGAAATCGCACAGAAAAAATGTCCTACCATTTGTTTTTCCTCTTACTCTGGGTACCGATAGTCTTTACTAAGAAGCTATTTCTCCAAAAATTTGAGTACCGTGAACTTAGTAGTTTACGAGTTATCTAAATTTTAAAATTTAGGGACCTGAATGCTTCAAAATGTAATTTTGAAGCATTCTTAAACTTTTAAACGGTTTGACATAGAGACTTCGCGAACTTTAAAGCTTATGAAATTTACTTTCTGATAATATTTAAAACGGAATTAATTATTCTTATATAGATATCAAAATTTGAAATTAAATTCTTATTTTTCAATTTTGGAGCCGTTGTACACCTGATCCAACAATTTAGAAAATTGTATGAGATATCTATTTTAAAGACCTACAAAATGAGAGTTTTCAAATTTTGGGACGGCCCTCTATTCTCCTTCAAACAAAATAAACTATATAAAAGTGATAAATTTTAGTTCATATTAACGTTCTTACAACTAAAATAATAGGTCAAAACAGTATTTATTTTGCATAATCTTGTCAAAATGACAAGTTTTCATAACTTAGTAGATCACTTTTATGTTCCGTCAACTGGGGTAACTTTTGTGAACGTGTGGAAAGTTCCATTAGAAAAGAAATATTTTCCTGCACGTCACAAATGTTTAAAGTTATCCCCAAATTATTTTGATATACTGGATCACTCTAGGGCATTCATTGTTTATTTCTAATAAGTATCAATATTTCCTTTCCACTTATATATATATAGTTTAATTTTTTTTAAGAAGAATAAAGACCCGTATCAAAATTTGAAAACACTAATTCTGTGTATATAAGAATAATTAAGTCCGCTTTAAATATTATCAAAAAGTAAATTTCATAAGCTTTCAAATGAGCTCTTAGCGAAGTCTCTATTCTAAACCACTCAAAAGTTATTATATTTTAAAGTATACAGGTCCCCAAGCTTATTTCTTTATTTTAATAAATTAAAAAATTAAAAAATGCGACGTCATCGCGTCGTAACTTTTTACCTCAGATAATTTCGTCTTTTTTATTGCCGTAGGATTTTACAACTGTTTCTTTTGCTCTTTGTATTCACGGAACACTTGACTTTGAGACTTTTTACAGAAAGAGTCTTTTAATTATTAGAAATAACGTAATTAATATGTTTTTATTGGTAGTATAATTTTCGTGGATAATTCTTGAAAGGTTAGATTTGTGAGCTGAAGTAACTTTTTTGTTTCTGGTTATCAGCATTTTAGATTTACCAAACACTGTCAAGCAAAAAATAATAGTAAATAAATTCAATGTTTATTTTAACCAGAATCTTTTAAAATATGCTTTTATTTAATATTTAATATTTAATTTATAATTACAGACTTTTTACACAAAATGTAATAATTTTTTTATATTTATAAGGTGTATTAAACAAATTATACTTAAAAGTTTTTTAAATGATCCGCGCATTTTGCCAATATAAAAGAACTAGCTATTTTAATAGATTTTTTCAGCATTTGAAATTGGCAGAAGTGGCTGTTATCATCTAATAGTAAATACGACAGGGGCTAGAGCTGGTGTATTTTTCCCAATATAATTAAAAATATTTTCATCAAGACCAAAACATTTTGAAGTAACAGTGTTGAAATGCTATTCAATGAAATCAGATGAAATATCGATCAATTAACACTGTGAGTATTGTAAAACATGATTATCCGGATCGTGGTCCAAAACCCTCATATGGATTAAAGTGCAATGTTTCAGAAAAACATTAATTCGGGATAAATATCTGATATAATCGTGGTTACTTTAGTGGTATTGTAAAGGAATCTCTTATCTTCAATTTGGTTTTTAATACTTTTCTTTTTTCTGTAAAATGTTTAATCATTATAAAGTCAAAACTTTTTTTATCCAGAACAAGTCACTCTCCCCTAATTGAATGCAATTTATATAACATAATTCATCCAGCTTAGTTGTAAGTATTTTATTTAGGATTTTCGCGAAATATATCTTGTCTGCCGTTCAGTTTTTGAATCGATCACTTTTTGCACTCACCGTAAGATGTGAAACGGAAATATTAGGACCCATAACTTGAGAACACCCTGTGTATACAGACTTAGGGATCAGCCGCCACTGAATACGGCACAAGCAAGCAACCAAGGGAGAGATTTAGTGAGATCTTTCGGTAAAGTGTGGATATTGAGGGTATATCACTCACGAGACTGCGGCAACCCCAGTTCTCTCTGTAGCTCTCGAGAAACATCATCCGTGGGTTCTGAAATGGTAGGTACTAACCAAACTAGCATCTATTCGCCTCCACGCCATCACGGATCGGTAGACAGAGAATCGACCATCTATGTCCGTGCCATTCGTAACCCATGCGTTACAATGTCTTAATGCAAATTAGAAATCCTCCTACCCGATTACACCAACACCCATCCTAATACCGCGTGAACTCGAATAGAACATTTCCCCAATGAACGATAATTAGGTGGTAAGGTTTACAAGCCCAAGCATCGATCGATTTTCAAAGAGCTTTCAATCCCTGTAGAAATCATTTCCGTCCATATTTTCAATTAATTCTAGCTCTAGTAGATAAAAGATTCTTTCTCATTTTGAAAGTTTCAAGGAAAAGTGATGAAACAAGACTGACTACGTTTCTTGGATTTGTGTAGATAAAAAATAGTATGTTCTACTTAAATATGAGATTACTACGAAATTAATCTAATATCTATCGTAACTTTCAATTATAATTTTATTAAATATAATTTTTACATATTTTTTTAAAAATACAGGTACTAAATGTAATTTCAAATATTAATTATATATTACGGTCCGCGAGGAAAGGGACCTTAGGTTGACAAAAATCAATTTTCAAATTTTTGTATCAATCGACAGTTTTTGAGTTTCTCTTTTACGAGAAATTACCAAAAAATCTTCCGTTATCAATTACGCTTGTAATTGAGCTATAAAGTGCACCCCACCACTCAAATACTCTCGCCCGTGTCCAACTTCGAACGCTCGCCGGGTAAAATTGGCTTTGTCAACCTATGGTCCCTTTCCTCGCGGACTGTCACATATAGCTTCTGAATAATCATTTCTCAATTAAACCCATCCATCCGTTTTCAAGGATTTAAGTTAGAATTAAGCAAAACATAAACGCTAATAATAACTACATCTATTTAAAGTATATATATATACATATTCAATATTCATTAAAATTGGTTCCGCGCCTCGAAAGCTTGCGTAATGAGATTAGATCCTATTATATCTAAGTTAGCGAAACTACAGGACTGGTCTAACTCAATTCAGATTCACGTTATCTCAGTTTCAGACTCACTGCCACAAATCTCAACATCCAAGCATTGCTTTTGAATTGCACGTTATAAAGACGTCGTACATCTGCGGTTGGGCGAATTAGCATCTGCAATGTAATACCGTCCTTGTTTCGGTGTACACCGTGATCAATCAATTCCCTAATACCACAGCGACGATCTCGATGACTAAATTTACATCATACATCTCGACCTCATCAATCCAAACCTGTTTCAGACTCAATCGATATCGGTTTCCTCGCTTGCATTGTTATTATTACCAACCAACAATTGCAGGATTGCAATATTTCCCTGGTCAGTGCACCATTCCGAAATAACAAAAGGATCCTTTGAAATACATCTCTTTTCGACAATTCAAGAACCAGTATATCCTTGAGCCACTTTCTATGCACAAAGATTACAGCAAAACAGAAACATGTTTTTCTTTGCTCACACCGCCTAACCACCAAATTATTATTTATTTCCTGGAAGAAATATTTCAAAACTTTAAAAAATGTTACTCGGTTATAGCTTAGTTTTGGTGTAGGGTAAAGTGAACGTGTCTTGGTCAATGGTAGGGATAAATTGGGCTGCGGACAAAATTAGGTGGGACCTATTTTATACAATAACAATGGTGTTATATTGAAATATTAAGGTATTATTGAAGCAGTAAATATAGGCTTTTATAATAAAAGTGTATAGCGATTTAAGAAAATAATTATTATAGAAACTAAGAAGTTAATGCGCTTTTCAGGTGAATCGAGTTCGGTGGACTCCGAGTTGCAGCCTATTGCAATTCTGACGCTCTCTGCATATTTGCGCATCTCCAGTGAGCCGAATTTCGCGAACAATGACTCGTCGACGAACAGAAATGGGATTACCAGAACGAACGGCGTCCTCGTCAGTTTTGCTATTATTGCCATTTTATGTAGAGTTTATTGTTATTAGTTGTTATTTAATTATATAGTATTCATTTATAAACAAGATTCAACAAAAAATGTGCCAATACAATCAGACCATACTTCTGTTTGATCCTCCGTTATGGCTCCTTCTCCTGTCGAGATATACTGGCAAATTACAGAATTTAAGCTACCTCTGATTGGATTACGTCAGCAGTGAGTCGAATTAACACTTAATTTGCTGATTCGTGCTTTAATTAGCTTACCGTTCGACATTGCCATAGACTCAGTGACCATTTTCGGTATTACATTTAAAAGTCATTATCTGATTACACACGTTGGGCTTGGATTGAGTTGAACCCAAGAGGGCTTGCACCTCTCGTTTTTCTTCTGAAATCATTTCAGTAATGATTTATGATTATTTTGAGACCAAAAAGAAAACAATCGCTGAAGGGATTGTTGAATAAACTTAATTTTTTTTATTTTCAGGTTATTATGCATATTTTTGTAAAAATAAATCCAAAGCAGTGCCTTTGTAGCTTAATCTCTGGCATCAAAAAAAAGTAGCTAAGCGTTAAACATCTTTGAACATCCGGGACCCATTAAAATTTTGGAAAGTGTGAAAAATTTCAGTTCTTATCAGTTTTTCAAATATTTCTTCACTTCAGATCATGCCACTTCAAATTCATTTCAACAAGAATTGAAGTGCATTAAATTCCCCGCAAAACTAAAAAAAAGAAGAATTTTTTATCTCATATAGTTTAGAAGATACAGCTTAAGGAAATTTTTATTTTTCTGAAAAATTTGTCAAGAAAAATTTAGTTTTAGTTTTTGTGAAATAGCATTATTTTTGCGCACTGTGGACAAGAATAGTCACAATATTAGTTAAAGCAGACTTAATAAAAAGGAATTCTAAAAAAAATAAAATATTATATCTCTTACACGTCCGAAACTATAGCGTGTTGAAGAATACCCACTTTTATGAAAGTTCGTTAAAAAACAAGTTTTTTTTTAATTTGGCGTTTCTACTGCAATTTGTATTAAAGTTTGTTGTTATAATAATAAAAGTACATCAGAGAACATATAAATCTGAAAATCTTTAATAATTCCTGAAATATATCCATAAAAATCGAGGCATCAACTTTCAAAAGAAAACTCATTTTTATGGATATGTTTCAGGAATTATTAAAGTTTTTCAGACTTGTGTGTTATTTTATGCACTTTTATTATTATAAGAACAAGTTGTAATGCATATTGCAGTACAAACGAACGAACTTTCATAAAAGTGGGTATTTTTCATTACGCTATAACCTTGGACGTATGAGAGATATAACATTTTATTTTTTTCTTAGATTTCCTTTTTATTAAGTCTGCTTTAACTAATATTGTGACTATTCTTGTTCACACTACGCAAAAAATATGCTATTTCACAAAAACTAAAACTAAATTTTTTTTGACAAATTTTTTAGAAAAATATAAATTCTGAAGACTGTATCTCCTAAACTATTTTAGATAAAAAATTCTTTTTTCTTTAGTTATGCGGGGAATTTAATGCACTTCAAGTTTAGTTAAGACGAATTTAAAGTAGCATGCTCTGAAGTAAAGAAATATTTTTAAAACTGAGAAAACCTGCAATTTTTCACACTTTTTCCAAAACATTAATGTGTTCCAGATGTTCAAAAATATTTAACGTTTAGATACTTTCTTCTATGCCGAATTTCAGGGTTAAATTTACAAAAGCACCGCTTTGGAGTTATTTTTACGAAAATATACATGTTAATCTGAAAATAAAAAATAGAAATTAAGTTTACTCAGCAATCTCTCAAACGAATTTTTTCTTTTTGGTGTCAAAACAATCATGAAATGATTTCAAAAAAAAGAGAGGTGCAAGTCCTTTTGGGTAGAACTCAATCCAAACCCACCGTGTAGAATTTTGGCAGCTTAATACAACTGGGGGTCATGTATGTAAATCTAATGGAACATTAACACAAATATGTAATTTTTATAAAAGATTAAAATTTTTAAACAGAATATTGCTGTTAAAAATCAATCTTTTTGCAACATTTGTTTCAATTTTGAAAACTGAAAAGTCAGAAGCATGAAGAATAACAAAAGTTCCATCCATCTTCTGAAACTATACATTTAGAAAGCAGGATAGTAAGGAGCAACACGCTGCTTTGCCACATCAACTGGTTGGAGGTACACGTGATTTATTCTCGTCCTGTCGAAACTCTGAAAGTTCTTGGTTCGTGATGGGACTACCTGGGTTCAAACGCTTTTTTGTACGCGACTTAAAATCATACTTCACTTCTTCAACACCCCTCCAGCCCAACAGATGTTTCATAAGTTCTTACGCACGACAAATTCTGAAAAATGGGATACATAAAACATACAAGTTTCTACGTGTGTAAGTTTAAAACAATACTTTTGCATTCTATCTTGAAACCGAGGTTGGAACGCGTCTTTTAAAAATGAATAATTGGATCTTTTTTATTGTCTTCAAATTGACTGTCCATGTTTAGAAAAAATTTCAGATCATTTTCCAACATTTTAAATATCAAAGCACGAACTTTAAAAGCACACTGAGAAAAATATCTTATTGAGGTAAAAAGAATATGTTAGATAAGAGGACCAGAGGAATTTTCGGTTTTATTCTCAAGAGGATCTACGTTTCTGAGTGAACAGAATGGAATAACAAACTGATATATTAAGATAAACATAAAAGGAAATAACTAATAAAAAATATTCTGAATTTACCCTCACCTGCACAAGGGACAAACTTAACGAGCTAAATATGAGAGAATCGAGTTAGAAGGAAGATGAGTCTGACTGTCGGATGCAGCCCACGTTTCGTGAAAGAGAAGAAAATAAGAAGCTGAAGAGTTTCGAGTTTCATTTGAGCTACCATGATACTGAGGGCTCACTGAAGCTTTTGTGTTCCCTTCCTCTTTACTCAATTCTTCTCTTTTACTTTTCGAGTTTACTGAACATCATCATCAAAATAGACACTAATGTTCTTCAATTTTATCAAAAAAGTAATTATTTTTCTTTTTTTTAATCAGAGACTTTATTAAAATAGAAATTAATACTATGATACAAAATCATTTAATCTTAGGCTTATTTAATGCAAAAATTAAATATTTATAATAATTGAAATTAAATAAATTACATACAATATTATATGCAGGATTATAAGAAGAACCTTTCAGAAGATGTGGAATTTTAAAAAGCGTTTGGAGAAGCTGCTAAAAAGTTCAGGTATATTTGAATTCCTAAGATCTAAGTCATGAAGTTGGAAATAGCGTTTGCCGAATAAATCGAAAATTTAGCTAAAAGGTGAGGTGGATTTTAATCATGGAAAGTGCTACTCTGTACGAGTGAAAAGCGTGCTTCGACCTGAAATTGAAACGTATAGCAAGACAACGATAGTACGATTAACTTCGTTGAGGAAAGCGATAAAGGTTTTTTGGCCTGCGGTAGAGTAAAGATAAGCATTTTGTGTTACATCGTTTCAAGGGTAAATAATTTCTCAGAATAAGGTAGTATCAATAAATAGACTTGATAATGAAAGTCCGGAACAAAGGAGAAACTTGAATTGAAAATTGATACAATGAATAAATACAAAAGTTGAGGACGTAACCAATTCATCTTGTGTACCATGCAGTTTAATATTAAATTTTAATTCAAAGTGTATTTCTTTGTTGTACGTTTAGTCTCGACCTTTTAAGAATTAATCAGCGCAGGAAATCGTGGAAGAGAAGGTCAAAAAAGAATGA
>JBAGKK010510543.1:0-14016 GCA_037177015.1 Euceroptres primus | reverse complement strand
AATAATAAAGAATATATTTAGGCATCGATGTCTGGTGCGTTTCAGTTTTTATTTCGAAAAAAAATTTTTTTTAAATATTTTTTTTACAAAATAAAAACTGAAACGCACCAGACATCAATTCCTTGATATATTTTTTATTATTTTCTCAAATTTCAGCACTATATTTACATTATTCTCTTAATAAACCCGCCGAATATAAATAAAAAATCGATCGGTAATTCGTGACATCATTATGTATCATATATCCTTAAGTAAAAAATACTACGTACGACAGCAAAATGAGAAATGATTCTACACCTAGATCACACATTTTTTAAAATAATTGAAATAGAACTCCAAACTTCAGACCATTATTATCCATATAAATAAAAATAATCTGAGTCAATTAAGGAGTTTTATTTATATAATTAAAAAATTCTAAACAATTAAAGAATTATTGAATTACTTATTCATTAATTGCAAAAGAATGTTCACAATTGTCTTTATTGTTGATTCTTTAAGAACCAAAGCAACAGTCGTTAAAAAAAAGTTTTCAGAAATCTAAAACTGGAATGGAAATTTTTGAAATTTGGCCAATTTCTTAAACCGAATTATACACCCAGTATATAAAACCAAGTCAACGGGTAAAGGTGATCGAACGGCTTTTGGGTACGTATGATACGGAACGAGATTGGAGTAGTCTTCTCTCGTTTAAGTGACTTGAAAAAAAAAAGCAAAAGTTGGCATAAAATTATTTTTACTTATCTCAAACAAATTTTTTACCTTAGGCTCAGGCGGATATAAATGTGTTTAAGACAGGCCCATTTTCTATTAGAGACAAATATAAATATCTTTTTCTTGCTTGATAAGTACAACATTTATCCACATGAACCCCACATTTTTTTCTATCCAAATAAAAACAATAAAAAAGAAGTGTAAAATAAAAATTCTTTCATTAAATTCAATATATTTTTTATAAATATTTCAAAAATGCATAATAAAAACTTTTTAAAAAGTAAGAATTGGAGGGAGAGATTATTTATTGTTTAGGCTTTAGGCATTTATAACAATAAATTCCTGGTACTCTAAAAATTGTTAATCCAGGTAATTGAATAATTTAGAATAGCTAAAAATTATTATTTGATATAAAGGATTTTTGTCCATAATTTTTGGATTTTTTGGTACATAAAATTTGCGAATTCCATTGTCAGAGATTTGCATACAGCCTGCAGCTAGTCCCGGTTCTGGTTTCTGTTAACATGACAGTAGTCAGTGCTCGAAGGAGATCTTTATCGTCCCTTATCACGTTTTAACAATCTAACCTGTATACCTACGACCTTCGTGAATCTAACCGGCGTTACTCGAATCTGGTTGACCTACCTCTGGCTCATATCTAGCGGTTAAGGATCTCAACTTCGGCCACCGAATAACGGTCCTTCAGTCTGAATTTCATCCAAAAAAAAATATACAAAACAAAACAAAAGAGCGACTCGAAAAATCTCATGACAAAGAAGAATATCTGCCTGCATCATTTTACAATTTGTCAAACTGACTTTAACATTCTAATTTAATTTTAATGTTTTCTCTAATTCAAAACCTAATTAGTTTTTAAATATTAATATTCTTTTTAGAATTTATTTTATTATTTTTTTGTTATTGAAATTTAAAATTATTCAAGTTAGAACACTCAGAAAAAAATTATACTGATTCGGGGCATATGTAAGTTACAAGTGCAAGTAACTGAACCAGCATTGTACCGAAATTTTATTTACCCAATCCCCAAATTACCTAATTTTCAGTTTACCGAATTTTTATTTGACCCAATTTTCAGTTTACCGAATTTGCATTTTATCGAATTTTCAGATTCCCGAATTTTTAGTTTACCTAATTTTCAGTTTACCGAATTTGCATTTTATCGAATTTTCAGATTCCCGAATTTTCAGATTCCCGAATTTTCAGTTTACCTAATTTTCAGTTTACCGAATTTTTATTATACCGAATTTTCAGTTTACCGAATTTGCATTTTATCGAATTTTCAGTACCGAATTTGCATCTTACCGAATTTTCAGTTTACCGAATAATCGCAAATTCCCGAATTTTTATTTTACCGAATTTTCAGTTTGTAAATTCGGTAAAATAAAAATTCGATAAGATGCAAATTCGGGGATATAAAAACTCGGTAAGATGAAAATTCGGTAAAATGAATGTAATTGGTTTGGTTACTTGCACTTTCGGTAACTTACTCATTCAACAAACCAAATATTTTTCTGAGTAAACTATTCAAATTTGAAAGCGTCCCAATTAAAAAATATAAATACTATTTAACGAAATTAGAAAGAAAATGGAAAATTCTCCCATCAAAGCGAAACACAGTGGTTCAGAATTGGATTTTTACGGACAAATCAGTCTACAGATCACAATTTGTTTTCGATTTAGACGTTCTTTTCTTCAAATTAAAGCTAAATAAATTTCCCAATGACCCCTCGAGGCCGATTTTTGATTTTGTGCTTTTGCAAAATTTTATGTAGACAAAAAAAGTAGAAAAAATGTTTTTTTTTCAGAAAAATCATTATTTTAACCAGAAAAAAAAAGGTTTGTGTAAACTGAATATCAAGTATAATCAATTCATTTACAATTAAGGTACGTAAATAATCAATTTGATGAGTAACTTAATTGTTATAAATAAATTTCATAAACAATTTCCCCAATGTGCCATTTTAGCGCGGGAAAAATTTTTCTTCACTATAACTGCTGAACTTTATTACAAAAGTGTCGTGTAAAAACAAAACATTGACAAAAATTAAGAATTGCTATTTTTATAAACAAATTTAGCGAACATATACCTACTCGAATTTGTCATTTTTAAGTAGAAAAAGAGTATTTCCTCGCTCAAAATTACTGAGATTTGTTACAAAAGTGTCAACTAGTAACAAAACATTCTCAAAAATTAAGAATTGTTATTGTTATAAATAAATTTTTTAAACAAATACTCGAAATTGACATTGAAAAAAGTATCTTCTGGCTCAAAATTACTAAGATTTGTCAAAAATTAAGAATTGTTATTGTTATAAACAAATTTTATAAATAAATACTCAAATTTGACATTTTCGAGCAGAAAAAAAGTATTTTCTGGCTGAAAATTACTGCAGTTCGTTATGAAAGTGTCAGTAACAAAATATTGACAGAAATTAAGAATTTGTATCGTTATAAATAAATTCATAAATTAACTTTTAATTTTAGACAGAAAATTATTTTTCTACTTGAAAATGTCAAATTTGAGTATTTGTTTATAACAATAAAAATTCTTAATTTATGACAATGTTTTGTTACTGTCTGACATTTTCATAACAAATATCAGTAGTTTTGAGCGAGAAAATACTTTTTCTCTACTTGAAAATGACAAATTCGAGTATATGTTTATAAAAATAAAAATTCTTAACTTATGTCAATGTTTTGTTCCTAGATGACACTTTCGTAATAAATTTCAGCAATTATACTGAAGAAAAATTTTTCCCGTGCTAAAATGGCACATTAGAGTAAATAAAATTTGTTTATAACAAGTAAGATACTCATCAAATCGGTTATCTACGTACTTTAATTGCAAATGCATTGATTTTACTTGATATTCAGTTTACACAAATCATTTTTTATGGGTTACAATAATGATTTTTCTGAAAACGATATTTTTTCCACTTTTGTTGTTTACCTAGAATTTTTCAAAAACACAAAATCAAAAATCAGTCTCGAGGGATTACTGGAGAATTTATTCAGCTACAATTTGAAAAAAAAAAGAACGTCTAAATCGGAAAAAAATTGTAACCTGTAAACTGACTTGTCCGCAAAAATCCAATTCTGAACCACTGTGCGAGAGAAAATGTAATATTTCTTTTCCACCCTGCTAAATCGCTCTCCAATAATTTTCCTAAACTCCATTTCCAAAATAACGACCTTTTAACATAAACGAGGCAAGTTTCGCGTGTAAGTACCTCTCGTGACTGTTTCTGCGCTTTAAGTATGTACATCGGTACCAGGAGACCCTCCCATATTCAGAATGCGAATAGCTCCAGGGATCGGTGGCCCCTTCGTGAGTGTTCGCTTTTGTTTAGTTAATTTTGTCCCTCGTGATTGTCTCTCTTAAACGTGAAGAAGTTGGGAGTAAACAGAGACAAGCGAAAAAAGTTGGAGGGGTAGGCATGTAGGCAAAGAAGAAAAAAAAAGAAATAAGGGGAAGTGCTTAGCTGTGACAAAAGAAAAGAAAGTACTCACCGCTTGTGCCTGGGTGATAACACCCTGGGGGATACTTCGATCGTCTGCCATGGCTCCTCCGTCTAGGAACAAATTGACCAATTAAAAACGCGCTTAATACCGTTCTTTTTATATATCTGTGAATAAACAGGAATTAATGAGAGGATATTTAAAATGCGAAAATAAACACCAAACTCCAAATTTCGGGCATCGTTCTAGAATATTTAGACATGTTTAAAAATAATTCATTGAATTAAATTGAATTATTAAAATCTTGAAAACGGTATGATTTAAATAATTAGTCTGCCCTTTATTCAAGAATCTTTAATTAATAAAAATGGACATTGTGACCTGCTTGACAATGCACGTACGACAATTGAATTTCTGTATAATTGCGATGAAGTCATTGTTCTTGAGTTCGTTTACGTTCAATGAGCAATATATCTATATCGACAATTTCAAACGTTAATTCTATGCTTAATTAGAACAACATTAGCATCAGTCGATACTAGTTTCAAAACAAGAGTTTTTTCGGATTAAAAAGCAACTTCAGCAGAAAATTGTTATTATCCTAATGAAATAATGATAGTATTCTCTCTGAGTGAATGTCGGCATAAAAAATGGTATTTTGCGCACAAATATCATTTTTCAATTTAATTTTTTCCTTTCAAGAAATTATGGTTACGAAACGTGTACATTAAATGTTAAAGGTAAGAACAGTTTTATGTAGAAATAATTATATCTACTTCTAGTTTGATGTTTACGACTCTAGCTAGAAAACACAAAGAGAAGGCTAAGCTAGTTCAATTTCCTGCAAAGTGTCGATGCTCCTTACGCAAGTTCATTGCAGATCGTTTCGAACTTCGAATAATTCTCGCTAATGACTTATGCTAGCTTCTCTAATTGTATAAGTAGAACCAAACAACAATTCTGTTCTCATCTCCATCTTTCACCAGTAAAGGAAAATAGTACCAAAGAAATTTACATAGAATAATAATAATAAATATAAGGTAATAAATTAAGTGAAAGAAAATAAAAATAAGCGGAAGAGAAAATTGAATGGAATAAAAATAATTTAAACTAAAAGAAGGCATTTATAACTCATCAACATCTCAATAAATATTTTCTGAAAAGGTTAAGAAAGGATTAAGATTGTAATCTTAGCAGAGTAACGACTCTTATAG
The DNA here is from genome assembly GCA_037177015.1 of Euceroptres primus. Classification (NCBI taxonomy): domain Eukaryota; kingdom Metazoa; phylum Arthropoda; class Insecta; order Hymenoptera; family Figitidae; genus Euceroptres; species Euceroptres primus. The sequence goes on along the minus strand of JBAGKK010510543.1, from coordinate 8,608 downwards.
ACTTGGCAATTTTATTCGATTGGAAAGGTACTTAGGATGAGTATTTTTTTCAGAGTAAGATTCTATTTTCGATAAGAGGGTTGATGCAGAAAGAAGGACAAAAAAAATTAAACGAAGGTAATAAAATAACAGAAATCAAGTAAGAAAGTAGCGTATAAGAAACGAGATGAGAATCTACTTTCTCCCTTCGTCAAATATTTCGCAACTATTTGAAGAATGCAATATATTCTTCAGTCTGGGTCTGTAGTACAGTATAGAGTATAACAAGAATCGTACGAAAACTCATGCCTTCTAAATGCTATCTTTAGAATTCTACGACACTGTGCTCTCGACAGGCTAAATTCTAATTCTAATTTCACCAGCTAGTCTTCCGCCCTCGCGATTCCGCTTCCGGGATAATAATAACCAATTCCAGAGAAACCCAGGAGACTCATGCCCAGAAAACTTACTTTCAATTCATGGCAATTTTTTTTTTCTTTACAGAATATCAAGTAATGTTAGAAAAAAATTATAGGAAAGATTTTACAGAAATACATTCTGCTGAAAGTAATTTTATACCTTAAAGTGGTCGTTATATTCTCCTATTATTATTTGCGTACTTTACAATTTTAGGATTGCAATAAATAATGTTCAATTTTATTACTTTGTTTAAAAATAATTTAAAATTTACCAACATATTTAATTTGAAGGCTTTAAAATTTGATGGTACATACTTAAATGAGGATTATTTCAAATTTAGTATTTGACTGAATAAATAAAAAATAAAAAAATTAGGATTGGAACTCTTTTAAATTTTGACGGGCATCTAGGATTCATCACTGTATATGAATAATTCAAATCAGAACTTACTGACGTAAAAAAAAACTCGGGAGATTTCCGAAAGTTTTCCAGGAATTTCTCGGGACTCCAAGGAATTTTTTTCACATGGGTACATTTATATAAATTAGAATGTAATTTTTTTAAATTGCTGGGACGCTTTTATATTTGAATGCTTCGTAAATTGTATAAAGTTAATTCAGACGTTCCATTATTTGGATAATTTTGAATTAGGACTCTTTGAAATTTATTTAAAATATAATGTATTTTTTAAAAACAAGATCGAGTCACTGTCATTTGGGTAATTTTGAACTAGAATTTTGAACTTTCAAATTTTGATTAGGACTTCTTCAAATTTAATTGAAGACATGAGAATGACAACTCGGTAAAGACCTATTGAAGTTGGCCCCTAAATTAGGTTATTTTAACTATTACTTGGGGGGCCAACTTCAAATGGTCTTTAACGAGTTGTCACTCTCATGCCTTCAATTAAAATTAAAATATGAAAATTTTTGAAGTTGGTTTTCCTTCGAACTGAATTGTTTAAAGGGACCATTCACAAAATACGTGATAAATTCTTTTGGCATTTTTACCCCTCCCCCTTATCACGGTTTCCCATTGTTATTATCCCTATAATAGGCCCTCCTCCCACCCCCAAAATTATCACGTGTTGTTTGAATGGTCCCTAAAATTAATTACAATAAAATATGATTTTTTTAAAAATTGGGTACACTTTGATTCCGATACGTTCTAATTTGGCTAAATTAATATTGAGACTCTTTCAAATTTAAATGTTTCAAAATTAATTAAAATAAAATATGAATTTTTTTCAATTGAGGACACTGATATTTAAATATTTTTTAATTTGAATAAATTTGCATTAGAGCTTCTTTAACCCTTTAACGGCCAGTGCGATATATACGTCCCACCTATTTTCGATTTTTTTTTTAATTTTCATTTAATAAGCTTAGAATTCTGCAAAATAAATACGTGGATTAGATAAAAATGGACTATTCCACATCTCGTAAGGTGGTTATAAGTTATGCTTAATAGAAACCGAGAAAATTTTTAAAAAAAATTTTTTCTACAAAAATCGATCAGAAAATGACCATACATTATTCCTGAATTTTTTCAGAATTTTTATTCAATGGGTTTTAAGTTGGCCGTTAAAGGGTTAAGTTCAGTTGCTTCCTAATTTGGATAAACTTCAATTGAGAATGAGATGCTTTAAAATTTGGATAATTTTAAATGGGGGGTATATTTAAATATTTAAATATACTATATTTCCTAATTTTTGATAATTTAAAGACAGTGTTTAGTATTACGGAAATTCCCATACAACTAGTATACAACATAGGATGGGCCGATGCTATTGTTATGGATTTTTCCGTAAAAATAGCCTGTGACCCCTTTGTGTGTTATGCTAGTTGTACGGAAAATTCCGTAACAATATCCTCGGCCGGAATTTTCCGTAAAAAATAGCCTGTGCCCCCTTTGTGTTGTATGCTAGTTGTACAGAAAATTCCGTAACAATATCCTTGGCCTAATTTTAAAATATATTTTTTTAAATTGGGAGTTATTTACATACATTCGAAATTACATAAAATGAAATATTGTATTAATAACAGGGTAGAGGTTGTTTTTCAATAAAAATAAAGTTTAGAATCCCTGACAGAAACTAATATTGGTGTTTTTTAATAAAATCTAGTTTACGAGGGAGGAAAGAGGAAAATTGATAAAAGGTATTCTGGTCTTTTCGAATGGCAGACGGCGCGTGATATTTCTGGTCGAAACCCCTAAACCTGACATTCCTGAGCGAACGATCTCGTATATAGTTGGTACCACGATCTTAGGGAATTTCGCTAAAGCGAACAGGTCAACGACCAGCACTGACTGCAAGTGCTATAGCTTTATGCCGCAGGGAATCTCGGTGATATTACTATTTCCTCTCGAGTTCTAAAAGTGCCCCCTCTTTTTTTTTCCTTAACTCTATCATTCTCCCCCTTTTTGCAGTTAACCCAGTTAACTTTAACTGGTATATAAAACACTGTGAGTCAGTCATACACTTTAGAATTAGCTACCTAATAGAGACGTGTAAAACACAAAGGATGGGTTGGAACCTGAAAAAGGCTCGTAAAATTCTCCAGGAAAGTTGAATCAGTTTTATTTTGAAAGTTAAAGTTTAGTATCTTCCTTTCACTGTCTCAGAAGCAGGATCTTGTAATAAAAGTTGAAGCTGTAAACGTTAGAGTGTAATAAATTATTACAGGATAACGAAAATTTCGTTGAAAACAATATCAGATTTTTAAGTTTAAATCAAATTCAAAACTAATCCAGTTAAATATTACAGCGTGCACGGCTAGCTTGAACCACTTTTGACTGAAAAGTGCTCGCCTATCCCAGTTTCTTTCTGAATATGTTTTGGGGATGCCTCCCGAGTATTTTAAGGCCTAAATGAAAAAAATTGTTGGGCCCCTTTTTAAGAAATCATAATTTTTAATTTTTTGTGAGGTTATTAAGTATATTTTCATTAAAATAATTGCAAATTGAATGTTAATTGGTACAAACCTTTTAGTTCGGAATCCAAAATAAGCCTCTAATAGTTAAACATCAAATAATATTCAGAAGACTTTAAAATCTTGTAAAACAGGTGAAAAAAAGTCAGTTTTTTAAAATCATTTCTCCTTTTCACTGCATTACACGCGTAAATAGTCTGAACAACAATTTAAGTGCACAAAATTCCCTATAAAATTTTAAAAAATTTAATGTTTTATCTTGAATAGTTTCAGAGATATGACTTCCAGAAGTGATTTTTTAATGAAAAATTGGCCTAAAGAAATTTAACTTTAGTTTCCGTGAAATATCTCATGTTTTGTACGTTTTAGATAAAAGTTGCACTTGTATTAGTTAAAGCAGACTAAATTTTCCGGAGATCTAAAAAAAAAAAAAAAATGCTCTAGCTCTGATTAGGTATCAAGTTATTGCGTCCTGAAAATCATCCTTTTTATTGAGTTTTATTATACATTAAGTTTTTCGGAAATAACTTAGGTCTGTTGAATTTCACGTGTAAAAATATGCCTATATGAATAAAAATACATAAATTTTTCAGCAAAATACCAAATATTGAATGTCCTACCTTTAATATTTCGTAACATGTTGCTACTAAAAGCGTGCTCTTTGATAAAAATTTGTAAAATTTTGCTAAAAGGTTAGCAAAATGAAAGAAAGTGATATCCTTAGAAAGGGCCGACCTTTCACGGATTTCCTGCTGTTCTCCTGTGGAGCAAACTTAAAGAGACCATTTCCACCTATGGGAATGCACAATGCCTTTGTAGAAAGTTGAGTTGAGCTGAACAAACGGTTCGTCGATTTTTCTCGGACTTGGGCGTTTTGCGGTCGTGACACTTCTCCGCGCTTTGATACGGTAATGCGGAGGAGAAAATCCTTGAGGCCACACGCTGTCCATTAAACTCCTACCTTCTGTTTTTGCTGTGATCGGATTTCGCAATGTGTGGCACACGACGATTTATCGTTTCTATACATAGGGTGGAGCACAGGATCGCGTTTGCTTTATCGAATAATCATTTCCTCGACTAATCTTGTCTTTCGGAGATTTATTGGGGTTAAGGGTGATTACACCTATTTTATATTGGACCAATAAATATGCATGAATTTCAATTTGTTTAGACACGAAATCTGATGCCACGATTTTGAACCACATTTCTTTCGGTTCTAATTAACGAAAATGCTTTGAATTATAGCATTTATAAAAATTTTAAAGAATTTGAACTGTGGGGAATGCAATTTCACTTGACCTCTCTTTCGTATAAGAAACACGGTGAGAAGTCAGTGATTGTCATTCACTTTTGTCGGAAAAATCTTGGGGAATCTGTATATAGTGAAGAATGCGTACATAGTAACGGAATCTGGAAACATTAAAGTCTACTTTTACTCTCATTCGTTTATTTAACAAGGATGGTCGTGTCAGGTATTGGAAGTACAAAGGTACTACAAACAATCAGAGAAAGACTACCGGGTATGTAATAGTCACGATTTTCCGAGTCATCTCTTACTGGATACAATGTTTCTGGTCGTGCACACCGTGTCGGATATTGTTTTTACGTAATGTTCGACTGCATAGCAGGCATTGACGTCGTTAATCAGATTGGAGAAAAATCTAGTGAAAGAAAATCTTGCTGCTTCAACGAGAAAGTCGTGTCTTTGGTGTTAAGGTTGTAATGATATTGAAATTTGCAACGTTTTTAAAACAAAAAATACCAAAAAATGCAGGATACTCAAAATTCTATTAATGATAACAATAGATTTAGATATTAGAAGCTACCAAAAAAAAGTTTCACTCGCCTACCGAATGCGAAATTTCACTCTATTTAAAAAATTCAGTAAAGTTGCCTTTACTTCAATACTAAAAATTTGATTGCTGTTTATAATTCTGTTCAGAGCTCAAAAGTTCAAAAAAAAATTTCACCTCCCCTACTGAATGCAGAAACTACCCTAATTTCACCTCAAAGACTTAAAAAATTTCGTAAAATTGCCCTAATTTCAATACTAAAAATTTAATTACTAATAATAACTCTGCTCGATCCCCAAAGCTACCACAAAAAGTTACAACCCTCATCGAATGCCGAAACTACTCTTATTTCAAGCCTAAGATATAAAAAGTTTTCTAAATCTTTCGGTATTTATTAGGAGGTTGCATCTTTTTCTGGTAGCTTTGGGCATCGAACAGAGTTATTATCAGCAATAAAATGTTTCGTATTGAAATTACGGTGATTTTGCCGAATTTTTTTAAAGGGATAAAATAGGGATGAAATAAGGGTAGTTTCCGCATGCAATAGAAATAGAGGGTTGCATTTTTGGTAGTAGCTTTGGGCATCGAATAGAGTTATTATCGGCAATCAAATATTTAGTTTGGAAACTAGAGTAATCTTGCGGAATTTTTTAATTTTGGGGGGGGGGAATAAGGGTAGTTTCCGCATTCAGTAGTGGAGTGAAATTTTTCTTGTTAACTTTGGGCATCAAATAGAGTTATTATCAGCAATCAAATTTTTAGGATTGAAGGGAAGGCGGCTTTGCTGAATTTTTTAAATTTTTAAGGTGAAATTAGGGTGGTTTCCGCATTCGATAAGAGAGTGAAACTTTTGTCGGTAGCTTTAGGCGTCGCACAGTGGAGAAATTCTGAATTTACTGTTCATAATACACTGCTCTTCCGATTTAATTCATGTTTTGGGGATGGCCTGCAATGGCCTTGGACTTAAAGCGGGAGTCTCTAAATATAAACAAGTCAGGGCCGTAGAAACTATTTTTGTATGATTCTTATCACGAGTGAAATATATTTTTTAAATATAAGTTTAATTAAACGTTTACTTTAATTTTAAGTTTTATTTAGTTATTATTTATAACCATCGGCGAAAATTCCTGGAACCCATATATCGGAGGTACACAAAGTGGAAGAGCAGTGTAATTTTTTTTCGGCAATTTGTAATGGATTTTCATGTTTTTTGTTTTAGAAATACTTAGCATTAAATAGATTTCAATGTTTTTTTTATAAATACTCAGTTTTAAATTTTTAAGAATCGTGGGATATCCAATTTTTGAATTTGTTGGTTAGTGCAATTCTACATAAATAAACTGCCAGAATGAGCTACTTTCACAACTTGATTTTTTTTCTTAAATCTGAGGACATAAATAAACACACTATCGATCAAAATTAGTAAAGGTTCTCCTAAAAAACAGAAATATTTAATTGAGTAGTGAAGTTAATTGTTATAATTTATATGTAATTTTTATATAACAAATATCCCATACTGTAATTTTGAGTAGAAATGTGTATATTTTAAATTGAATTAAGGTGGTTCATTGTTGGAGTGATAGACAGTGATGAATTGTAATCATATATAAACATTTGATATTGTTATAAATAATTTTAGTATTAACTATTTTTATGTTTAATAACAAATTTTGCAAACAAATCATTGATTTTGACATTTTTGTTCACAAAAATTTCGTTTTATTTGCTGCATCCTGTATTAATCATCTTTGAACTGATTATCAAGGTAGAAAATTCACTGTTAGTATTGTTATGAACAAAATTATAAACATATAATCAACTTTTAACTTTTTAGGTGAAAAAATCACTTTCTTCGATGAATCGCTTTCACAGGAACTTAATACTTAAATTTACAGAATAATATGTCTAGGTAACTAACTATTACTATTGTTAATAACAATCTGCTTAAACAAATACCGATTTCAACAAGTAATTTCGATTAAAGTTTGTGTAAAAGCAGACATTTTTTTTACGAATTACTTGTTAAAATCCGTATTTGTTTAAATAGATTGTTATTAACAATACTAATTGTTAGTTATCTAGGCATGTTATTCTTTAAATTTAAGTATAAGTTGCTTTGAAAGCGATTCATCGAAAAAAGTGATTTTTGTGATTTTGTTTATAACAATGCTAATAATTAATGATAAACGCATTTTCTACATTGATAATCACTTCAGTTTTTTTATTTATGTAGAACTGCACTAACCAATAAATCCAAAAATCGTCCACCACACAATTCTTAACAATTTAATGCTGAGTATTTCTCCAAAAAAAATGAAAAGTGCCCAAAAAAAATTATTGTGTACAGTAAATTCCAGAATTTCACCATTGTACTTCGGACAGAGTTATTATCAGCAATCAAATTTTTAGTATTAATTATAGGGTATTTTTTTGTATTTTCTTTTAATCTTTGGAGTGAAAAAAGAATAATTTTCGTATTCATTAGGGGATTGAAAATTTGGGTGGTAATTTTGGGCGTCGAACAGAGTTATTATCTGCATTAAAATTTTAAGTATAGAAATTAGGGTAATTTTGCGGCATTAAAATCTTTGGGGTGAAATAAGGGTGGATCCGCATTCGATAGAGGATTGCATTTTTTTGTGGTAGCATTGAACGCCGAACAGAGTTATTATCAGTAATCAATTTTTTAGTATGGATATTAGGGTAAGTTTACAGAATTTTTTTAATCTTTGGGATGAAATAAGGGTGGTTTCCGCATTCAATATGAGGTTGCAACTTTTTGTGGTAACTTTGTGCATCGAACTGAGTTATTATTAACAATCAAATTTTTAGTATTGAAATTAGGATAATTTTGTGACATTTTTTAAGACTTTGAGGTGAAATAAAGGAAGTTTCCGCATTCAGTAGGGGGGGGGGGGGGACTTTTTTTTGGAACTTTTGGGCACCAAACAGAATTATGAACAGCAATAAAATTTTTAGTATATATTGAAGTAAGCGCAATTTAGCTGAATTTTTTCAATAGTTAGGGCGAAATAAGTGTGGTTTCCGTATTTGATAGGAGAGTGAAACTTTTTTCAGAAGCTTTTGATATCTAAATCTATTGTCATCATTAATCAAATTTTGAGTGTCGTGCATTTTTTGAATTTTTGTTTTTCGTTTGAAAAACATTGCAAACTTCAATATCATATGGTTGCAACTCAACAAAGATGAATAACAAAATCATATCTGCTACGAAATAATTGAAGGTTTCAATAAATAAATCCAGAAAAACTAAGATATGACCGAGCAGAAAAATAGTACAATTATTTCTTCTCGATTCTGCTGTTTTCTAAAGACTGAGTGCTTCTAAATTTTGAAACTTCAAACCATGTTTCAAAGGAATATCTATAGACTTTGCAGCTTCACAAGATGAGTCAAACCAGGTCAACTGTATCACAAAATTTTCCATGAAAACCCAAATTATGAAATAAATGATATATTCGT
>JBAGKK010510532.1:0-14020 GCA_037177015.1 Euceroptres primus | reverse complement strand
GAGGAATCCGTAATTTTAAGTGGTAGCCCAGGTGGAGAAATTATGCATTATCTATGCATAATGAATTGTGGGTAGTGACTATGCCAAACATTATGCATAAATTATGCATATTCAATAAAGCTGAAGGTATACAAATTTTGGCAGCAGTTGAAAATTGGTTGTCATTTGTTTGCAACATTTGATGCATAATTTATGCATAATTTTTTGCATAGTGACTACCCATAGTTCATTATGCACAGATTGTGCATAATTTTTCCACCTAGAAGTGTAAGAAGAAAGATTTTCTGATAAGCACTTCTTATTTTTTTCAGAATAAAAAACTCAAATAAGCATTTTGATATCATTACGTTAAGGAAATTAGGATTATGTAAAAGAAAGCTAAATTTAAAAAAAATGCCTAACGGATTACAAAGTCGGTAAAACTATGTACAGATTATGTCATGGATATTTAAAAGTATTGTGTTGAAATTCGACGACTTTCACTCACGAAATTAGTTTTTGCTCCTTTGAATGACTAATAAGAACTGATACCAAATACAAGACAGTGCAGCGCTAGAAATATTCCTACAAATTATTTTTAAAGTTATTTCTTAATACTCATTAAAAATCTATAAAGGTCCAATAGTACAAAATTTTTCAAATATGATTACTAAGGAAATTATTCGTGTTTAAATTAGACTCTGCCTTTTGAACTGTTGCAAATCGAATTATGAAAGCGAAATATAAAATATGGATAAACATAGCTAATATAATTTACGATATTAGTATTATTAATGGATGTTCACTCCTTATGAGAAACTGAAAAGCTAAAAATCAGAATTTTTTCTGAAATTAAAAATTGGATTTTAAATCACTGGCCAAAGAGAAAATGTGCGCTCCGAGCGAAAAAAATACTCTCCTTCCATTTTCTCGGAACCCAATAACATTCTGGAATAAAACTTTTCACGCTCCAATTCAGCATTTATGTATCTCGGGAGCGAGTTTTTATTTTTTTCTTAAATTGAAATTTCAATTTTTGAGAACGTTTTTTGCCTCTTCTGAAAAATTATCAAAATGGGCCCTTATGCCCTTTTGAAACGCCACCCCTCAATTTTTTTAATGTCAATTAACCTATATTTTAATCAAACTCGTCCAAATAGAACTGAAGGTAATATTTAAAAAAAAACAAAATACACTATCAATCAGAATTACGATTTTTTTCTAAAGCGAAAGATATAAAATCTTAAATAATTAATATGTTAAATAAACAATTACAGATTCAATTATTTTTTCCTAAATCATAGTTAGGTTTTTCTTTTAAAATTTGTTATACATATTTAAGAATATGGTTATTTTCCTCGATTTTCAGGGTGTCTAGCGGACCGGGAAATCGGGAAAAACTCGGGAGTTTTATTTTACAGGGAAAAATTCAGAAATTTTATTTAGGATCGGGAATATATTTATATTTTATTTTTTTATTCTTCCGATTTTAATAGCATTTAAGCAAATACTTGTGATTGTGACTGCATAATTAAAAAAATATTTATTTTACGTGTTAAGAAAGTTTTAAGATCTGTACTTTCGATGAATATTTATCACTTCAGTCTGTAATTAAAGATAAGTTTGGCATGTGCAAATAAATAATTATTTTCTTTACGATATCAATTTGGTATATGTATATTATGTTAAAATTTCCTTTTCTATGTACACGTTCACTTTCAAAAATTACGAAATGACATTTTTAACTTGATCGGAGGAAAAAAATTGTCCGGGAAAAAACCGGGATAAACCCGGGAATTTTGAATGGCCTGATCGCTAGACACACTAATTTTACAAACTATTTCATAGACTATGAATATCCTTAAACAAAGGCTGTAGCAGGGTAAGCATGGTGTAGGTGCTCCATAAGACTTTTGCCATAAATTGGCAGTGAAGAAAGATTAAATTTTCCAAAAGAAAAAAATTTTTTATGGAAATTATAGGGGTTAGAAAAAAATCGAAAAACTTCTGTTTCTCGAGAATGGCTTAGCCGATTTCGATGAAAAAAATGCACATTATGAAGGCCGATAGGACGACTTTCCTGAAAAATTAAAATAATTTTGTGATTACTACAATAGCCAGAAATTTTTTTCTAATTTTCAGACATTTTTTTAGGCGGTTGTTTCCATCTGAACAATCACCATATTTTCACAAAAACATCGTCTAGTTGTCTCAAGGTGTCCGGAGAAGACCTGCCATAAAATTCCCGTACATTCTCCGCATATATTTTCAAAATTCCCGAACATTTATGACTAAAAACTTGCTTTCTTGTTCAATTAATTCTTTTGACATCTAAGTATATTTCTAAAAAAGAAGCTTTTATTATGAAAGTAAAATCACATGTATAATTAAACACAAAATTTAAAATTTTATTACCAATAGTTTGATTATAAATTAAATAAATAATTCCAAGTTTTTGAGGACATAATCAGACATAAAGGGGGAAAAATCCCGTACATTTCTCGCACCAACTTTTCACGCTTTTCCCGCCTGCTGGACACCCTGTGCCTACTTCAACACGTATTTTTTCTGAATTTTTTGAAAATTTCTAAAAAGAATTTTGGACTGTTTTAGAGGTCATAATTTTTTTTTTAATTTTTCAGAAAAGTCGCGTTATTAGTCTACACTTTGTGCATTTTTGTCAACAAAATTGGCTTGGTCGTTTTCAAGAAAAAAAAGCTTTTGATTTTTCTTTCCCCCTCCATAACTTCTATAAAAACGTCTTTTTGAAGTTGACGTTTCAGGGATTTTCATATCATTATGATATAAATTTAGACCTGATGCGTGCGACCAAAGTTTTTTGACGCTTATCCTGCAAACAAAAACCATACGTAGTGATTGTTCAGATGGAAACAACTACCTAAAAAAATGTTTGAAAATTTTAAAAAATTTCTGGCTGTTTTAGTGGTCACAATTTTTTTTTAATTTTTGAGAAAAGTAGCTCTACTGGTCTTCATAATGTGAATTTTTTTTATCGAAATCGGTTCAGCCATTCTCGAAAAGAAAAGTTTTGCGATTTTTTTTCTTGCTCCCACAATTTCTATAAAAACTTTTTTCAAATTTAATTTTTTGGGAAATTTAATCTTACATCACTGCCAACTTATGGTAAAAATCTCGATCAAATCACATGTATTTTGAAAAATTTATTTTGACCAAAATTAGATAAAATTAATACTACTAATTTTTTTACTCAGATTTGATTGTTCATTCCTTATTTATTGTGTCAGAGCAAAAATTAAAATGTTACGTTGCGTTAAAATTTAGATGATCAGGAATTAGGACATTGAGAATTTTTTATAAAAACTCTTTTTCAAGGCATTTTTTGACCATTTATCTTTTTCATATACTCATATTGAAGAAAAAATAGTCAAATTATTCGAAGGATTCAAAGTTTTTGTTTTTAAAATTTAGGGAAATTTTATATATCACGAAAACCGAAGCTCTTAACGTTAAATGATTAGGAATTGGGACATCCACCTTATAAGCTACAAGTCTTATGAGTCCTAAATTTTCATTATCCAGGTCGTCCGACTCTCCCATTTCGAATTATTCTGCCGTCCCAATAAGAAAAGTAGTAACTACATTTCGGGAAAAGTCCCTTTTTTTCCTAACCTCAATTTCTAACCTCAACTATTCACAGTATCAAAAATAAGTTAGAAAATTAATTTTGATTTTCAACTAAATTGTAACACAAACATATTCATTTAAAAATTTTCTATAAAGACGAATTTCACGAGAAAAATGTTATTTTAGATTTTTGACTGTTAGCGCATTGCAGATACGACACATCTAGTTACCACTAGAAAATTTCCATATATCGTATCTGCAATTCCATTAAAACAGTGGAAAGAAAAAACAATATCCCGTCACGGGATGAAATTTTAGTTCGAATTTACCCTAGAACCGATATTTTTATATATTTTTAAATATATTTTATGCCAAAATATATCGTATAAATGTGAAATATTAAGTTAGGGACAGGTGAAGGACAGGACAGGACATTTGAAATGTAGTTACGACTTTTCTTGTTGGGACGGAAGTACTCTAAACATCATATTTTGTAATGAGGGGAGGGAATCAAGCAGAAAACAAGTGGCAATCGCGTGAACGGTTTCTATATGTAGGTGAGTGGATTCAAATTGACGATTGACCACTGCCGGGTGTGTTACTTTGACGAACGCCCTCTGTCGTCAGCTTCTGTGGCTGAGAGTCTCTGTCCTCGCGATCCAGTTTCAGACTGATGCAAGTCACTGGTTCTATAATTTCCATACTCTGGACCACGAAGAAGGAATAAAAAATCAGTGGCGAAGAGAGCACGCGAGGACCTACTCGAAAATCGGCCAGTAGGAAACGCACACGAAGATCTTGTTACAGCAAGGTGGAAAGTAGACTCGGTTCAAGTTTTAATAGACCAACATGTGTCGCCTAGTTAAATAATAACCTATATTCAATTTCCTCGATTGCAGAAACCCAAGGGTTTTTATTGCTTTGAACAGTACCAAAACTGAAGATCAATAAAACATTTAAAGAATTAAATCTCCTGTAGGAAATTATAATCTTATGAAGTTTGGTATCGATCACAAAAATGTTTGAATCATTATGAACTGGTCACGAAGAAGACGCAATAATTGTTATTAAAAAATAAGAAAACTTGTTCAATAAGGTAATAAGTCAGTCTCTAATCATGAATCAATAAATCTGTTATGAAGAGTTTAGTCTGCAGGGAGTATGGTTTATACCAAGTGCTTAGTCTTTATCGACTTCTTCCTGCGGACGTTGAATGTTTTGAAAGCTGAGTGGGCTTATCTGAGCTTTCTTGGCAAATATCACGTAACGCAGATCGCACCAACGACAAGGAATAAGCAACAATAAAACGAAGAAGGACAAGTGAAACGGCAGCAACAATCGATGTAGGTTCACGGTTGAATGTTATATGATAAAGGGAGACGATCTTGATCGTCAAGGTAAATTAAGGAGAGGATAAACCGGTTTAAAGGAGTACCGATTATCAAAGCAAGTGGACTAGGTTCAAAGAACTACTTGATCTTACTTCGCTGGTGGCATGACCTAGGACAGTGGATCCCTCCGTAGATGGTAGGAATAAGAATACTAGGGTAGTTACTTACCGGGCATGATCGAGATCTCGCTTGTTGCCAAGTAGAAGGGCGGTGAAATAGGATGGCAGGCGGAGATCCGCCAGTTGCTTCAGAAGACCTCTCGCCTCCTGAAAGCTTTGTTTGCTCGTCACGCTGTAAACAATGACGAATGCTTCCCCCCATCTTATGTGCGAGTAGAGACAATTGTTTTCCTGCAACACAGATATCATCCCTTATTTTAAATTCAAGAAAAGCCTTAAGTCTTTTATTTTAGGAGTTATCTATAAATTCTTGTTTATGATTTACCATTGCAAATTATAATGGTTGTCAGGTGATAATTATTTTTTCATTTCAACAATGCCTCACGAGCGTAATATATGCTGGATGGCTTGTCATAAGCCACAAATTAAGACCTCTCTCGCGGGAGAAGTCAAAAGGAAGAAGAGTATGAAGGCAGGTGTGAGCAGTAAGATTTATATCATACTGATCACGAATGCAGGTGCGTCTTCGATACGTGCGGTCCAGGTCAGTTTTCCAACCATAAACCATAAGTAAACTAATATTTTGTCGCCTCGATATCGCAATCAAGTCACGTTTCTACGTGCAATCTTATTTCTAGAAAGTTGCGGTTGTCTTTCAAAATAAAGAAAGCATTACTTGGAAAGTTCAAATTTGTTGTTTTTAATTAACTGGAAAACTGAAAACTTTAATTCGAATTATAATTCACAATTCTACGAATAATACTAAAGGCATACAAAAATTAATACTTTAAGTTTAAAGCTTTATAATAGCTAGGATTTAAAAGCAGTTGAACTCCAAGTTCAGTCTTTGGGATTCCAGATTGGAACGTAGTAATTGTTTTTATTAAAATTTCTTTATTCACAGCATTGAAAAGCCGTGACGTAACAATTTTGGTGACAACGGTGGGATTGGTGAATTGTCTTCAGTTGTCTTAAATTGTCTACAGATGTCTTCACACTGTAACTCTTCAAAATTCAAGTCAATCAAACTTCAACGCCTTAAGTTTTAAATTGTTCGAACTTGAAAGTATTTAAGCTCTAATGTTTCGAACATCAAAAATTCTCGATTCACGAAATTTGGTGCCCCCTTAAGAATCAAGAGAGCAGCCTGGCATTATTTTTATTAACCTTTTCTTTATGCGCGGCATTGCAAAGCCGTGACGTAACAATATTGGTGACAGCAGTGAGATTGGCGAATTAGAACAGAAGCCTTCAAACTATAACTCTTTAAAAATACCAATAACCATGTCTCGAGCCAAAATATGCACTAGTTTTCTTTATTTATTTCCTAAGAAAATATTTTATTTAATGCAAAAAATCTTTCTATTTACTAAAATACTACTCAAAAAGAATATCAAAAATTTTTTTAAAACAAAATATTAATTTGTTAATAATTTTTAAGCTGCATGAGAAATAGCACTAAAAAAAGTTGATGTCGCTGGCGTTGATGATTTGAGCTCACTGGAACATCTGAAACAGAAAATTCTAAACGATTCTTAATTTGTATGAGTATCGCTATCGCCAGTACCTCGAAAATTTTTTTTAAATTAAAAAAATGGTGACGATTTATCTAAAAATGTCAAAAAAATTACATTTTTTACTAAGTGTTTGTATTAAAAAACGGACTTATATTTTAAATTTTGTCATAATCAAGTTGCCGGCGATACCGATACTCATATTAATTAAGAATCTTTTGGAATTTTCTGTTTCAGATGTTCCCGTGGGCTCAAATCATCAACGCCAGTGACCTCAAATTTTTTTAGTGCTATTTTTCATGCTGTTTAAAAATTAATAACAAATTAATGTTTTGTTGTAAAAGATTTTTGAATTTTTTTTAGTAGTATTTTAACAAATAAAAAGACTTTTTCGCATTAAATAAAATACTTTTTAGAAAGAAATAAAGAAAACTTGTGGATTTTATGGCTCGAGACATTCGAACTTGAAAATATTTAAGCGCTAATATTTCGAACTTCAAAACTCTTGATTCATGAAATTTGACGCTTCTTAAGAATCAAAAGAGCAGAGTGGCATTATTTTTATTAACCTTTTCTTGAATCTCGGCATTGCAAAGCCGTGACGTAACAATTTTGGTGACAGCGGTGGGACTAGCGAATTGAAACAGTAACTGAAATATAAACTCAAACTGTAACTTTTCAAAATTAAAGTCAATCAAACTCCAACGCTTTAAGTTTTAAATTGTTTGAAGTTGAAAGTATTTAAGCGCTAATATTTCGAACTTCAAAAACTCTTGATTCATGACATTTTTCACTTCCTTGCGAATCTAAGAGAGCAGAATGGCATTATTTTTATTAACCTTTTCTTTATTCTCGCCATTACAAATCCGTGAAGTAACCATTTTGGTGACAGCGATGGGATTGGCGAATTGAAACAGATGTCTTCAAACTATAACTCTTCAAAATTAAAGTCAATCAAACTTCAACGCCTTAAGTTTTAGATTGATAGAACTTGAAAGTATTGAAGCGCAAAACATTTCGAATTTTGAAAATTCTTGATTCATGAAATTTGTCGCCTCCTTGAGAATCAAGAGAACAAAGTGGTATTATTTTTATTTACCTTTTTTTTTATTCTCGGCATTACAAAGCCGTGACGTAAAAATTTTGGTCACAGCAGTGGGATTAGCGATTTGAATGAAAAGTTTTCAAACTGTAGCTCTTCAAAATCGAAGTCAATCAAATTTCAACACCTTGAGATTCAAATTGTTCGAGCTTAAAAGTATTTAAGCGCTAATATTTTGAACTTCAAAAACTCTTGATTCATAAAATTTGTCGCCTCCTTGAGAATCTAAGGGAGCAGAGTGGCATTATTTTTATTAACCTTTTCTTTATTCTCGGCATTGCAAAGCCTAACGATTTTGGTAACAGCGGTGGGATTAGCGAATTAAAACAGAAGTCTTCAAACCGTCACTCTTCAAAACTGAAGTCAATCAAACTTCAACACTTCGAGTTTTAAATTGTTCGAACTTGAAAGTATTTATGCTCTAATATTTCAAACATCAAAAACTCTTGATTCATGAAGTTTGTCGCCCCCTTGAGAATCTAAGAGAGTAGAGTGGCATTATTTTACGTAACCCGCGGTGAAACTCAATCGGCACGACCTGAAAGCAAGAATCTATTTAAATTGGATTAAACGATCGAGAATTTCGTTTCCGCTTCGGATTCACAGATGCAATTATGCAAAGTGCAAGTCGAACTGGGATAAAGTTGGACGCGCAAAATGTCGTTCCTCGTGATCTTTCCGCCGGTTTCTCATTGACATGATTGACCTGACACTGACAGCGCGCTTGTAATTATACCGAGACGTCGCTGAATCGTGCAAACGATAGACCTCGAAACCTCGTAATGAACGGCTAGGATTTTATGATAGCAGATTTCGTTCAAGTCACTGAAGACAGTACAGAATTGAACTATGACCCTGATAACTTCACCCAACCTCTAAAGATTAATGCACCACACCAGGAAACGTCGACTTGAACTTTTTTTTCCAAAATGATTGAATTCCGGATTTTTAGATTTCACTCAGTGATAAATTTCTCCAAGGTGTGAAGTCTGTGAAATATATTTGAATAAGAATCCAATTGAAAACGGTTTTAGTTTTCACCTTGTCTGAAAATAAATTCAATTGCGGATTTTACGGATTTTATTTAGAATTTAAATGACTCTAGTTAACAGTAATGTAGAGATGGTATAAAATCGAAACAGTGAGAAGGAATTTCATTCAGCGGCGGGACATTGGCGGTACATGGTACGAAAAGTGTATACGTGAGGTATGTGGTAACGTCGATTTAATGGCTCATAAATATTTATTGATCGATTGTATCGAGACAATTGGATGCGATACCGGAATGGATTCCACGTATGTTCGGGGCACTTGTGATACTATGACGTGGGGCGGTCGCGAGCGTTCTTGTGCAATGCTCGGTGCACTAACATAACTTGCTGCTTATGAAACTCTTATACAAAAGCGTACCGTTATGCCGAAATTGACCTTTCACAATTTTTCAAAATTCCGACATTGCCTTGACTTACTCCTTCCTGGAGTAATGGAACTTGCTATAAAGAAAAACAAACCAACTGTTTTATCATAAATTTTCAGGGATAACGGTATTAAACAATAACATTATAATTTAATTAAATATGAATTTTAATCAAATTGCTGTAGTTTAAAATGTTAATTAAATTAGATTAAATTAGAATTATAATCAAAGTCTGTAAACATTTTAAATAAAGAAAAGAATGACTCGGGTAATTTTTTAAAGAAGAAAGGAAGAAAGTGACATTGGATCAAGTGATCAATGTTTAAAACAGTGATCACATCAGTCAAAATAAGAAACTGATTCTACCAATTTATGATCTGACTACGTCATGTTATAAGAACAGAATGACTTGACTTATTTTTGGCGGTGGCAAACACGGCTTCAACATTTAATATTAAAAGTGAATATTGATACTTCTTTTCATTCAACTTGATAGTGATCTAATTATAATTAGCTAAAGTTACTTCATCAAGTGTACATGCATTCGAGACTGTATAGACTATATAGACATATCTAGACATTCATTCAAGATTTAAGGTATTATAAAATAGTCCACTAAAAAAAATCTTGAATTCTTTTGTTTTGATTCCTTTCAGCACCTCAGTGCTGAAGGAAGACCATAGCAGAGTGTCTAGCGATCAGACTATTTGGAATTCCCGGGTTTTCCCCGGTTTCTTCCCGGCCAAGTTTTTCATTTTCCCGACCAATTTAACATTTTTTATTTACAATGACCTATATATTATATGTATTTTCTTGGTGTGAAAGGTCTAATTAATAAAAATATATTTTAGTATTGTTAGACAACGTTTCAAACTTTATCAATACTAAGAGATGTTTTTATTAAATGTATGTTTTACCAAAAAAATACATATAAAATTGACAAAAGGTTGAAACTGAAGAATTTGTATATAAACGTATATATTATCGTAGATAACTTATAATTTCTCACGAAATAAACACATTAGTATTTTTCCCTCATCTTAAACATTAAATTATATATTTTTCTTTACATTTTTGCAAAAACAAAAGTTAATGTTCATTTTTATTTTTGAAATAATTTTCTTTTTTCTTTTCAAATAGCCGTAAGTAAAGTGAAAATTAGTAGATTTTACCGTTAAATAAAAAAATTCCCGATCTGAAATAAAATTCCCGTGGTTTTCCCGGTTTTCTCCCGGTGAAACCAAATTCCCGGATTTTACCCGGTTTTTCCCGATTTCCGGGTCCGCTAGACACCCTGCATAGTTTGGTCAAATAATCAATTGCTTTTAAGCGCATGTATTGAACGTGACATTAGCCAATTTTTTTCAGTCATCCAA
Source organism: Euceroptres primus (assembly GCA_037177015.1). Classification (NCBI taxonomy): domain Eukaryota; kingdom Metazoa; phylum Arthropoda; class Insecta; order Hymenoptera; family Figitidae; genus Euceroptres; species Euceroptres primus. The sequence goes on along the minus strand of JBAGKK010510532.1, from coordinate 3,516 downwards.
TTCACAATCTAATAATTTTATTGGATTTTGTATAGCAAATAAACGTGGAGAAAAAAATGAGGAATGTTCATTAGCTATTGAAAATCCATCTAAATTATTAGTTTATGAATGGGATGCCTGAAAAAATTGGCTAATGTCGCGTTCGATGCATGTCCTTAAATTAGAATAAAAGTTACGAAGTTATCACAATGTAAAATCCGGCAGCTGAGTTTAAATCGTTCAAATTAAAAAAAAGGAAGACCATATGTAAAAGAAATCCAATTTTTGAATGTGATAATCAAAATAGGAAAGAAAATTGACGAAGAACCTTTTTTTAAGGGAGGCGTATGAATATACCCCAACATTCACTGGTCATAATTTTCATTTGACCGAAATTCATGTTACCGAATAATCGTTTGTCATAATTTTTATTTATCCGAATTGTCATTTGCCATAATTTCTATTTATTTCAATGTTCATTTGCCATAATCTCTATTTATTCCAATGTTCATTTGTTATAATTTTGATTTATCCGAATCGCCATATGCCACAATTTCTATTTATCCGAATTATCATTTGTCGTGATTTTTATTTGTCCTAATTTTCGTTTACTCGACTAGCCATTTGTCCTAATTTTAATTTTTCCTAATTTTCGTTTGTCCTCATTTTCATTTGTCCGAATAGCCATTTGTAATAATTTTAAATTATCCAAATCGCTATTTATCATAATTTTTATGCATCTAAATAAGCATTTTTCATAATTTTTATTTGTCCTAATTTTCGTTTGTCATAATTTTCAATTATCCGAATTGACCTTTGTCGTAATATTTATTTGTCCTAATTTTCATTTGTCCGAATAGCTATTTTTTATAATTTTTATTTATTGGACTCGCTATTTACCATAATTTCTATTTATCCGAATCGTCATTTGTCCTAATTTTCATTCGTCTTAATTTTCATTTGTCATAATTTTCATTTATCCGAATTGTTATTCGTCATAATTTTTATTTGACCTAATTTTCATTTGTCCTAATTTTCATTTGCCCTAATAGTCATTTGTCCTAGTTTTCATTTGCCCTAATAGCCATTTGTCATTATTTTAATTTTTCCTAATTTTCATTGGTCCTAACTTTTATTTGTCCTAATTTTCGTTTGTCCTAATATTTATTTTTTCGACCAGCCATTTGCCATAATTTTTATTTATCCAAATCGTCATTTGTCATAATATTAATGTATCCTAATTATTATTTGTCATAATTTCTATTCATCCGAATCATCATTTGTCATAATCTTCATTTATCCGATTTACTATGTGCCATAATTTCTTTGTAACCGAATTCTCATTTGTCCTAAATTTCATTTGCCCGAAGGAACATCCGCCCTAATAATAATGGCGCGAATTTTAAATTTAAAATTCTAATTGGATGAATATGAATTTCGCGGCATTATTGTTACGGCAGATGTTCCTTCGGACAAATGAAATTTAGGAAAAATGAAAGTTAGGACAAACGAAAATTAGGACAAATAAAAATTATGACAAATGACGATTCGGATAAATGAAAATCATGACGAATGAAAATTACGACAAATGACGATACGGATAAATAGAAATTATGGCAAATAGCGAGTCGGATAAATAAAAATTATGAAAAATGTCTATTCGGACAAATTCAAATTAGGAAAAATGAACATTCGAATAAATAGAAATTAGAGCGAATGGCAATTCGAATAAATAAAAATTATGCTAAATGATTATTAGGTAACATGAATTTCTGTCAAATGAAAATTATGACAAGTGAAGTTTGCGGTATATTTATGCTCCTCGCAAATGGTTCGCGGTGACTTCTTTTTACGCGATTTTGCAATGAAGTATCGAGAATTGAGTTGAGTACTCTCGGGACCATAAAATACTCGGATTTCAGAAAAAATAGACAACTCATGAGTGATCTATCGTTTATATCTAGTCGAAAGCGACACCGGTGGGCGCAACTTTGTCGCCTTTGCATTTCCTGCCGACGTCTATTAATAGGCCAAAGGAACGCTCACAATTCCAGTGCTAGATACGCAGAAGAGATAACAATCCTGGGATTTTATCCTGCGACAAAGTTTGCAAAAGAATCAGTAGATATGGTAATCGGAGGGCGTAATTTCTGCCTTTAATTCTACGACCTCAATTACATGAGCTGAGTTATGTGGAAAAAAGTGAGCAGCACGAGAAGCTGCGACACACAAATGCTGCTGATATTCCGACCACTTCCAGTAAAGAGAGACTCATTTGCATATTGCTGAACGGGGTTTATTTATGTCACACTGTCTGGCCCATTTTGTACACCTTAAATAGGAAGTGAATTCTTTACCAAACCCTGCCTTCAGCAAAAGCAAGACTTTGTTGCATGTAAAAAAAACTAATTGACTAATGCTTGGCTAAACAATCTAATTTAATTATGGAAAATTTAGGTAAATTTTTTGAAGTACAATAAAAAGTACGATATAATATAAAGTTTTATATAATAATGTCTTACTTGATAGGCACACTGACCCATATACAGAGAAAAAAGTATATTTGAAAGAATTTACTTATATTCCATTTATGAAATTGAATGAACGTGAAATTGAACTCCTTCTGTAATTTCATAAATGAATTATGAAGCTAAAAATGGACATCAGAGAAGAGTTTGTTTGATTTGGAAGTGATTTGATTTTACCGTGAAACTAGAATATTATGATTTTTGGAATTATCGATATGAGGTGCGTCAGAAAACTGGGTATTTGTAGATATTCCTAAAATCGATACTGCCTTCTTTAAAACCAATACGATATTCTAATATTAAGAAATTCAGTATAGGAATAAGTTTAGAATTGTCGTGGGAAATTGAACACTTCATCTGACGTCATTTTCGAAGCTTCACACATTGGATACTATATTATTTCTGTCTTTTGCGTAGTTGTCTGGACATGTGAGAAAATTGAAGCTAACAGACTTTTGAAATAGGTCAGTAATTCACCTTATTGTATATGAAAGTAAAATTATTTGCAAAATGGCAAATCCAAACAATAATTCTTGAAAAAGCATTTTTCATTTTATATCCTATTTCTATTGGGAAAAAGCTATATTTGTGATTTGGGAAGTGACGTGAAAAAGTTTAAGTAGAAAGGGAAAGTTTTGGCAAGCCGACTGAAGAAAATATGATTCAGAAGAAAAATCGCAAAGCACATTGCCTCGTAAAAATAAATTTGTATTTTCAGAAAAATTATTCTTAAATCACTTTCTCTTTGACAAAAATATGTATTATTTAAAGAATATGCAGCTCTTCAGTTGAATTAATTGTTATGGAAAGTTATGGAAATATACAATCTTTTGCCCTTTGTCTTACAAGTGAATCACTTTTTATACAAAATATTACTAAGAATTATAACAAGTACCTATTCAAAGGAGTAATGTATGTATAATTAATATAATATATAATATAATATAATATAATATAATATAATATAATATAATATAATATAATATAATATAATATAATATAATATAAT